>JBAGKK010500571.1:0-34290 GCA_037177015.1 Euceroptres primus | reverse complement strand
CTTTAGAACAAATTTCAGTTTAAAATGAAATCAAATAAAAATTGCGTTCATTTGAACGTTCAGAACTTCAGGCATATAAAAAAACCCAGAATTTTTGGAAGGCCGTAAATCGAAAACTAATGAGGTTAAAACATTTTTTTTTTTAATTACGTGTAATTTTATGTACTTTTATTCATCCTCTGGCACCTTTATTGTCAATTCATGAAGAAACAAACTATTTTGAAAAAATTGAATTCATGTCATTTACCCCTGAAAATAGGCTGAAAAGGGTCAACTTTGAGAGATGATAACTCGCGATCTATTATAGATAGGATATCCTCTTTTTTTAAATTACAGATAATAACGTCTAGTTTAATTTATCTCTGGACCATTTTAATGTGTGACACTCCGGATCCGAGTTACACGAAAGCAAAAAAAAGTTGTTATTTTTAGCAAAAAATCGAAAAAATTGGGTTTTCTGGAAAGACCATAATTTTTTAATTGTTGGTCCTAGAAAATTTTTTTTAGTTTTTTTCAGAATTTCATCTATGTACTTTCTTTTTTGTGTAATGAATTTTTCCTCTACGATGCACAGCAAAGCAACAAACCACAGGCATATGATTTTACACTCCTTTTTCGAAAAAATTTTCCGGGTTACAGGGCAAAAACCTTGTCACAGAACCTGAAGAGATATTATGCACCCCAAAATAAAGCGATTTATAAAAAAACTTTTGGTTTTTTTACTTTGCCAGATTTACACCAGTTTCTTGACCAGATGACTGGACTATAATGAGTCAGATGCTCTGAGAAAATGTATTTTTTTCTGTCTATCC
The DNA here is from genome assembly GCA_037177015.1 of Euceroptres primus. Taxonomy (NCBI): domain Eukaryota; kingdom Metazoa; phylum Arthropoda; class Insecta; order Hymenoptera; family Figitidae; genus Euceroptres; species Euceroptres primus. Next base: position 33,478 of record JBAGKK010500571.1, on the reverse strand, counting down.
AGTTAAAAATGATCCAAAAAATTCTTGAATGCTTCGTTACAGTCGAGAGCCAAGATAAGTTAATTGCATCGAATTTTAAAAGAAAAACTTAAGGTAATTTTGGACAATTTTTTTCTAAAGTAGAGTTTTCAATTTCTTTTCCACAATTCGTTGCAGTTAACAATGGGTACTTGGTTTTGTCAACTTTTTACTTGATGTCAGAGTTTTTTGCATCTTAGATGTTTTTGGTGAGTCATAAATTACAAGTTTTCAAATTATTTTTTTGGGGTACTGTTTGTTGTAATCTGCAGAAACTAGAGTTTGCTCCTTCTCATTGAAAGAAAAACTTTTTAAAATGTTCATTGTGAAAACTTTATTACATATTTGTATGCATAGTACGATATATGATTTATATTATTAATAAATTATATTTTATATCAATCATAATATGCTAACGATTAAAAGTATCGATTTTCAAACAATACTGAATATGAGCAGGTCATCACTTATGAATTAATGTTTTAATTGTATTCCATTCTCACAATCTTATTCAACTTCCATTTTAAGTTTTAATAAAAATCGCTGACTACGTCTGAATAAACGTTGTACCCGAGGACTTTGTGACAAACGTATTTGTAATGTCTTTCGAACCTCGGCAGTTTTCTCGCCCAGCTACATAATTCGCGATAATTATGCCCTGGAAAGGTATGATTGAAGGTCGTCCGGGAATCAATATTATTAAGGAGGAGGGGCGTGCCTGGAGTTGAAACATAAAGATTTATGGTTTTCCATTACCAAGACTCTGAGCCCAGTTATGTTAATATGTGCACCTCTTTAAGACACAAAAAATACACGTGTGACTCTGATAATTATATCATTGAACATAAATTATACGAGACTCTGTAAATAGGTCGATTCGACCAATAACATCCTCTTAAACTATCTTAACACACTCACATAAAAATCTTGTATACAGTCTGTGTGACAAGAGCATATAAAGCAAAAGTCTGTGAAAACTGCTCACTAGGTATAAATCATGGTTATGATCTGAAAGAGGAGTATTAACTCTAATACGCACGGGAAAAAAGCATCGTATTATCTCTTTTATACGATTCGTATCACATCAAGATTTTAAAGCCAATTTGAGACATAAAAGACAAATTATTTTCAATTTGGTACGATTTAAAGCACAATGATCGGAAGTTGATGAAAACTTGTGGGCTTAATCTACATTAAACAAGCTTTAAATTGATCACTTGTGGATTAAAATAGAACTGGTTTCAAAGATATTGACTAAGGTATAAAATAGTGATAATCGCAATATTCGATTTTTGCATTCTTTCAGTTTTCCATGGTAAATTGTTAGATAAATATATTGCTGATGCTCACTATTAATTTTCGACATAATAATTGCTTTCTCTGGAAAATTCTGTTTGAATGAGCTATTTGTGAAGTTATTTTGACTATTTTTCATGCATATATAGAATTTAAAGCACAGTAAAGTGTGAAAATTCAACTATTCTCTTCTTTAGCGAATAACTTTGCAACTACTGCAGGTTTTACATATTTCTAAGAATAGAGTTAAATCTTACATTTCATACTTTATATTTAAAGTATTTCACCTTCCTGTAAGACTGTTTACAGCACGTGTCATTGTCTAAACATGTGTTTTGTTTGTTTTTCTAAGCCAGTAAATCAAACTCTTTATAAAAAATTAATGCTCACAAATAATATTGCAGAAATTGTGGCATCTTCAACATATTGCGAATTAGAGTAAATTCTCCACTATCGGATTATAACCATGATATATACCTAGTGAGCAGTTTTCATAGACTTTTGCAGTATTCGCTCTTGTGACACAGACTGTAGTTCTGCATTGCAAAAAGAACTGTTGCAAAAATTTAGATCAATAATTTTTTCCCCTAAGAATAAATTATGCTGTGAGTTTACTGATTACTTGAAATTTATTCAATTTTAGTTCAAGGCAGAGGACTGATCTTACCTTTTTTCTTAAGGAACGTGGTTTGAATACCACAACCCTTTCTACTTTCCAAAGTTATTTTACCTCGATAAAGACATAAAGCCTGATTCAAGACAATTTACTCTACGTGCTCCGAAACATGCATTGAATATGGGTGAAAAAATGGAGGGAAAAACATTGAGCCTCGTCCTCTGATGCTTTATAGATGTAACGATCGATTTCACGCGATCCATTTTTGGTTAAGCAAAAAGGAAATGTATATATTGGAGGTTTCGCGAGGTGAATCGTCGAGGTAAATACGAGAAACTTTGGAGCAGAGCGTGAATTGGCGATGGACCGGTTGTGGTTGGTCAAATGCATCCATAATTCAAGACATAGTGTGGCTTGTCAGAAACATCGAGAAAAAGTAACATATGCCCTTAAATGTCTAGTTTTACCGCTACTGCGGTAAGTGTAGCTCTATTGAGCATTGCACCCATAGATCAGGTCTATTTATATACTGCCTGTTCTATACATGTTTTATTTCAAATCAATGCAACTGACCTGAATGAAGCAAAAAATTTAAAGAGAATATGCAGATTGATCAGTTTCTTTGTCGCGTATAAAGTCTGATATATGCTCATTTTTTGTAAAAAGATATGATTTATTAAACCTTAGAATGATTTAAAGGATTTCTAGATGATGAATTACTTTTTTTCTATTTTTTTTCTTCTCTCTTTATTTATTTTTTTATGCTTTGAAAATAACTTCAATCCTAGCAAATAAATTTTCACTTGCAACAATAAAATTTAATAACTAATAATAGTTTAATTTATTAATGTAATTGGAATAGAGAAAACGCGATTTCCTGCCCTACCGACATTAGGTACGTTATGTTGAAGGGGATTCCCCCAGTGCTATTGCAAAAAAACATAAACTATGTATATTATTTGATCTAAAATGAAATTTTCAATATTTTTCGTTCGCTACCAAATTTTTTCTTTTCCGTGAGAAAAATAGTTAATTAATGAATATTCCTTTAAACAAAAGTATTCCTCGCAAATTCTGAAACTATTAACAATGTTAAAAATCTAGTGACATTGTGATTTTAAGTGAAAACAATCTTGTTAACCCTGATGTCAACAGCCCTTATGACAAAAAGGTCGTTTGTTCATACGTAATGTGAGACATGCTTAAGTAACTGATTTAACGACCTTTCACTACTCGATTTCTGATTGGCTGCCTTTACTCCTGACAGGCTTGATGGACTTTATGTTGATTTTATGCGGGTTATTATTATTGAAAATATTTTTCTGATACATCAAAGTGCGATTATTTCACAATCTTATTCCGTAGATTGCCTTCAATTAATTTTCTCCACTAAAAAAATTCAGTGCAAAATCATAAACACAATTAAAAAATTGTAATAATTTAAAATATAAATAATTGAAGGGATTAAGAGAACTTTTTTATACGTGAAAAGAGAAAAATTTAATTTTTGGGGTATAATCATTTTTATTTTCCAGTTTTAAATTTTTCATAAATTTAATTTAATTTAGTTTAGTTGATAATTTAATTTAATAATAATTCTTCGTATAGATGTGCAAATACTCTTAAGTTTTTTTCATAATGAACAAAAATTTTTAAAGGTGTGTTTAAAATCCTTAATGTATCGATTTGGGATAAATTTAAGTTTTGGAAGGCAAGATCGATCCGAATTTTTGTTTTAATTCGAAACTCACAGGGAATATTTATAACGTAATTGACAAGAATTTCCTGTACCATAATCAACAATTGAACTCAATTAACTCAATAAGTAAAAAGTTTCTGAATTAAGAATTTCTCAAACATTAATAAAGTTGCCCAGATTTTTAAAATAGTATACATTTTAATTGAGAAAATAAATTTCTAGTTAAAAAAAATACATATAAATATAGATACAAATACCTATAGGAAGTTGCCGAGAGAAGAAAAGTTGTGTTTTTAAAATTAACAAACTGTGTATACAAGTTTTGAAACGCTTCCTGGTGTATATATTTATATAGATTTTTAAAACTAAAAAGTGATTTTCTCAAATAAAACCGTTTATATTTTCAAGATTGGGGCGATTTTATTCATCTTTAAGATATTTTAAATTTAAAAACTTTTTATTAAATTAACTGAGTTCAATCGTCGATTATGGTACAGAAAATTTTTGTGGTAAATATTCCCTGTGAGTTACATATTTTCAAAAAATTTGTAGGATTAAATTTGACCTACAAAACTTAAATTTATTCCGAAATTGATACTTTAAGGAAGTTAAACACTCATTTAAAAATTTTCCTTCATTATAACAAAAATTTGAGAGTATTTGCACACCTCTGTGAAGAAATATTACCTTTAGTTTTGTAGAAAAAATTTAAAACTGCAGAAAATAAAAATTTTTACCCCTTAAAGGTCACGTGTCCCACAAAAAAAAAACTTTAGCATCCTCTAAGTAAATTTTTAAAAATTTGAAAAAATACAGAATAACTTTCTCTCCTAAACTTTTTTGCCTTTACCTTTTTTTTGCAGGATATAATTCTCTGATGAATCCCAAGTGTTTTTAGCTAAAAATTAAAATAGTCGATCGGGCCATTTTTTTAAAATTCAAATTATGTTTTTTTTTGAAAATTATTTTTTTTCAAAATTAAATATTTAAATTATGCGGCTACTATTTTATGAAAAAATGCAGTGAAAATTAGTGATAAAATTTTTTTGTAAAATAAAAACTGTACCTTCTATGGAGGTTTTTTTTTTAACGACAAAAAGACCTGTTTATCTTTTTTATCATTAATGAAACTTCTTTGCCCATGATGGCTCTTTTTAGGATATGATTCTTCAATGTTTCCTAAATATTTTGGGCCCAAAATGTAGAAAATCGACCAAGCCTTTTTTTTTAAAATTCAAATTTTGTTTTTTCGAAAATTTATTTTTCAAAAATAAAAACTTTAATTATAACGCCGTTATTTTATGTAAGAATTATGTACAATAAAAAAGTATCAACAAGCTTTTTTTTAAAATGAAGACTGTACTTTCTATGGAGGTTTTTGCAAGTTTTTTTTTGTAACGTCAAAAATACTTTTTGGTCACTAATGTTATTGAAACTTCTCTTCATAGGATTTATGTAACTTTATGTAACTCTTTAAAGGATATAATTCTGCAATGTTTCCCACATATTTTGAGCCCAAAATGTAGAAAATCGATCGGGCGTATTTTTTTTAAATTCCTATTTTGTTTTTTTTAAATTTTTTTCAAAATTAAAAAATTTAATCGATAGTTTTATTTACATAAAACAACTCTGTTGTTTTATGTAAAAATTATAATGAAAAAGTTTCTGCAAACTTTTTTGTAAAATGAAAACTGTACTTTCTATGGAGGTTTTTGCGAGTTTTTGTAGCGTCAAAAAGTCAAATTTCTACTTCTGTTATCAAAATATAATTTTTTTATTAGAGTTTATGGAAACTTTCTTTATTTCTTGATTAAAATAAAGAAATGATTTTGTATACCTTCCAAATATCCTACAGTTCCATTTTATGAAATTCTTTCAAAAACGTTTTTTCACTCTAATTTTGATACAGAATAAGGTGTAATTAAAATTGTTTAATTTGAAAAAAATTTTAAATCTAAATTTTCAAAAAAGGGCTGGATTGATTTTTCTCATTTTGGTTGCAAATACTCAGGAAACATAAAAAATTTAGACCTTACAAAGAACCGGCATGGGCAAAGAAGTGTCAACAACTTTATTGTCAAAAGACCCTTATTAACACCACCAAAACAACATAGAATTTTCATTTGACAACAAAATGTTGTGAAATTTTTTTACCACATTTTTCACATAAAATCAGAATTGCTTGATTAAAAGTTTTGATTTCAAAAGAAAAATTGTTTGAAATTTTGAAAAAAGAGTTTGATCGATTATTTTCATTTTTAGCTAAAAACACTTGGGATTCATCGGAGAATCATATCCTGCAAACTGCTTTTCCTATGAGAAAAGCAGTTTAGATTGAAGTTGGTTGAGGCTCATCGTGATGAGAAAGAAATTTCCGCTTCAAGGTTTTAGAAAATCGAAAAATCGGGATCTGTGCGACACCCTACCCTCTCCTTATACACCCAAAAAAAGACATTATTTTTTTTACATAATTTAATATAAAAAATACTCTTAGATTATCCCTAATTTATATATTTTGCTCCTTTTTTTTATATCTTGCTAAGAAATAATGACTAGAGTTCTCGGCATCGAATAATCATTGCGGTCTCGCCGCGGAATCCCGAGGACGTGGTTCCGGGCTGAAAATAATCAGCGTCGGTCGCACGAACTTTCGACCTGCGGTGAATGCAAGCAGAGCAAAGTGACTCGAGCGTTTGTCGCATCTTATCTTGAACTCTTTACTGCTTTGGTGGCAAAAGGGTTGAGGGAGGAGGGAACCGGGCATCAAGAAAGTGGTAAATGTCGGGGTGCCGTGTTAAAATGAACAGTTAGTCTCAATCCCGAGAATAGAGGTCTCCCATAATGTCAATGCCTCTCGTAAATCCTATACAGGGAGGCGGGATTCGCAGCTTCCGGTCGACACGAAACGGAAGTTGTTCTTTGCTTAGTCGGAATGGACGGAAGGGACGTCTGTTTTTTTTTCTTTATTTTCTCTCGTAAAAAAGTTTTTATGATTTCTCCTGACACGACAATCTCCGGGGATCATGTTACGCTCGAAAATTTATTTCTTATAGTGATCGTGTAAAATTAAATTTGAAAATTAGAGATTAAAGAAATTACTGTTTTTATAAATTAGTTTAAACTGAAATATTTCCTTGATTCGGATTAAAATATGTAAATGCGAATTTAATTATCTGCTGAATCATGTTAACTTTTTTTCTCCTCGTAGAAAAAAAATTGAAATGAAAGAGATGAAGGAAGTTATTAAAAATTCTTTGAATTAAAATATCCTCTATCTGAACAAGTTGTGTCGTATCTTGATCTCTAGATTTTGTTTTACGTTTACTCACGTCGACACGATCTTCGTTCTTGAAATATTCAGGGAATGACCTTGGGCTGCGAAATCAGACAATCTGTCAAACAGTTTTATCGCGAATTCTCCATTATCGTGGTTTGACATGAAAGAAACGTTCCGACGCCCCGGGACGATTTTACCCCCGCCTCTTTGATCGCTTAATTGTCATCCAATTAAAGATGCATTGCGATCCATCTGACACCTCGTGCCGCCGGGCCTCATTTCCTTCTGACGAATTGCAATTTATCGTTGCGTACAAAATTGGCGGCGTTATATTTAGGTAAGCATATAAAGATCGTTGCTTTATATGGAGTGTTGAGGGACTTCTCTCCTCGAAATGGTGATGCCAAGGCCCTCAGCTTCCGCGTTTGTTTTCTCGTTCGCACTCTCGTTTCCTCGGCTGTCATTATCGCTGCATCCGGAATTCAGGGACGTAACCGTATCGAAAGAAATAAAACTGGGAGGATAAATTAATTCCTGGAAAAGTTAATTGAGAAAGATTTTTATGTCCTAATTTCAAATCATTTGAAACAATGTCTGAAGGGTTTACAATTCTGATTTTGAGTGTATACTGCAGACAGGATCACTGACTGCTTGAACTGTCCCTTGAAACCAAATTATGTAAAAATAGTACATTATTCGCCAAGTTAAAACGCAAATTTTGGTGAGAGCGTACTTTAAATGACGAGGCGAAGCCGAGGGATTTAATCGCTCGAGCCAAAATTTTCCTTTGAACGTGGCAAATACAGTGCTTTTCGTCATGAGATCGAGAAAAAGCCAAATGAAAATGCCAAAATGACGAAAAGACCCTTTTGACACAAAAGGAAATCCTCTTGACGTTTCAGTGGGGCAGAAAAAAAGTTCGTGGACAAATTGATTTTCAGAAAATAATTGTTATCCGAATTTAATTTAAAAAAAAAAATGAAACTTAATAAAATTCCGCATTAAACTGTCCCGGCGAATTTTCGAAAAATTTTTTATTTATTTCTTTTTTATTTAATAACAAAAATAAAAAAAAATTGAATTTTGAAGTGTACCATTTAATTTGATTCATTCAAAAATACCTAGGAAACATGAAGCAACTATCCAAAAAAGACGTCCAATAGCAACACAAATGTTAAAAAATTGAAGTGTACCATGTACTTTGATTCATTCAAAAATACCTAGGAAACATGAAGCAACTATCCAAAAAAGCCGTCCAATAGCAACACAAATGATAAAAAATTTATTGAATTTGTTATAAACAAATAAGTGAAAAAAATGGTTTCGTGGGGATTGGCAGCGATTCGTCACTTTATTCGCACAAAATTTGAACAATTTATGGACAAAAAGAGTTTTTTAGTTAGATTAATGAATATTCATATATAATTTTTTATTTTATATGCAACTTTTACAAACAATTATCCATATCAGGTATTTATAATGGAATAAATAAAGTTTTTTCTACGAAATCGATCCTATGAAACCTAATCGATCAATGAAACCTAAGTATCATATTTGGTCATCCAATAAAAGTGGATAATTGTTTAATCAATCTTAATTAACAAATGCACTATTTGGCTATTTTTGGAAATGCAAACTTGGTTCTTTTGACGCAATCAACTGTAAATAACTAACTTTTATATTTTTAAGGGCATTTCGATGACAATAAATAATTTTTATTGTAAACAACATTTATTTAAACAAATTTTTATCATTTTATGTATTTATAAATAAAATTCCACTTTTTTTACGGACTTAACAACCAGTCATTTAGCAATGACTGCTTGTTATGAATTGTTAACATTTGATAATTGTTTAAACAAACTTAATTAACAAATATATTATTTGGCTATTTTTCAGCACTTAAACTTTGTTCTTTTAGCGTAATCAACTGTTAAAAACAAAGTTTTAAACTTTTTTTAGATACTTGGATAACGATCTATATACTATTTTAATTATTATTAATAATTTAATTATCGTAGCCGTACACGGTATATAATATAAGATTTTAACAAGTATTTCATATGTGGAGATATTATTATGAAAATCAACCCAATTCTAATAAACCACTTCCTGTTTTATTGATATAATTTATTGATACTGCGTGTGATATATTTACATCCCGAAAAAAATGAATATCGACACCACAAGCACTAACTTCACATCAGTACTCACTTGTTCGGCATTCTCGTTTGCGATTACTTCGTTTTAGAAGTACTAATAATTCTGATCATTTTATCACAGAAGGTTATTTTCAAAATAAATCGAACTATTTCATAAACCGAGAAAGACAGTCGAGTAGTAATTAACTTTCTTTAACAAATCATCAGTTGGTATCATCCGATAGCAAGGAATTATTGCTCCGTTATTTTAAGTATATTTCACAGGAAAAACGCAATTTTCAGTTTACAAATACATTAGCCGAGAAAAATTTGTTCATAACATTGTTAATAACAATAAAAATAGTGGATCGTTATCAAAATATCTTTAAAAAGTTTAAGAATTTGTTATTAATAGTTGATTATGCTAAAAGAACAAAGTTTAATGCTGAAAAAGCCAAATAATGCATTTGTTAATTACGGTTGTTTAAACAATTATCAAATGTTAGCAATTCATAACAAGAAGTAATTGCTAAATAACTGGCTGTTAAGTCCGTGAAAAAGTGGAATTTTATTTATAAATGCATAGCATGATAAAAATTTCTTCAAATAATTGTTGTTTGCAATAAAAATTATTTATTGTCATCAAAATGTTCTTAAAAATTTAAAAGTTTGTTATTTACAGTTGATTGCGTCGAAAGAACCAAGTTTGTACGCCCAAAAAAGTCAAATACTAAATTTGTTAATTAATATTGTTTAAACAATTATCCATTTTTATTGGATGACTAAATATGATACTTAGATTTCATTTCCAGGTAATATATGATCGATTTCGTAGAAAAAACTTGATTTATTCCATCATAAATACCAGACAGATAATTGTTTATAAAACTTGCTTATAAAATAAGAAATTATTTATGAACTTTCATTAATTCAACTAAAAAACTCTTTTTGTCCATAAATTGTTCAAATTTAGTGCGAATCAAGCGAATCGCTGCCAATCTCCACGAAATCATTTTCATTTATTATTTGTTTATGACAAATTTAATAAATTTTTAAACATTTGCGTTGCTATTGGACATCTTTTTTGGATAGTACACTTCATGTTTTCTAGATATTTTTAAATGAATCCAAGTATTTGTTAAAAATCGGTACACTTCAAAAGTCAAAATTTTTTCATTTTTGTTATCAAATAAAAAAAAAATAAAAAAATACATATTTCAAAAATCCGCTATGATAGTTCGATATGGAATTTTGTTAGGTTTCATTAAGAAAAAAAAAGTTCAATTCAAATAACAATTGTCTTCTGAAAATCAATTTGTCCACGGACGTTTTTTTTACCGGATTGTGCGACTGAAAAAAGAAGAAATTCCTCTTGCTGCAAAAGAATTCTTCTTTCAGCAACAATATATTTATTTCTCTGAGGGGATGAGTTTCAAGGATTAATTATTTAATTAACTAATTATTATAACTTTGATTTGAATTTAGGAAAACTCAGGCCTGTCAGCAAGTCACTTTTTCCACTTTTGGTCATATTTTAAAAAGAATGTAATGAGATTTTAATCATTTTTTCCACTGTTTAAAAAATTTGAATCACTTATCTAATTTTTTTGGTTGAAAAAAGAAATAATGTTTTTTTTTTTAAATTTCGTTCTCCGATGAAACTTATTGCCATGCTAAAATGGCACTTTGTTTGCCACATTCTAAAAGTTTATAATTCGAAAATCATCCATAATCTACAAAAGACTCACAAAATTTGCTAAAATGTTACAATATTCAGTATTTGGATATTGAACCTGAATATCTAGATATTACTATTCAATATCAAAGATAAGCTGTCCTATAGTTAAATATCCAGATGGTACGTCTTAATATCCATTTTTCTCAGTGCACAAACTTACTCTCAGAGACTTCTCAATCTTCAAACATTTTTTCAACGTTCTATTTAAATTTTTCAAAATATTATAAGCTGTTACAGAATCTTATAAAATCCTCTAAAATATTCTCAAGACTTTCATATCCTTCTAGAATCTTCTAAAGGTGTCCAGAATTCCCCAGAATCTTGTAGAATCCTCAAAAATTTACTAGACTCCCTAATCTTCTCAAATATTTTAGAATCTTCAAAATTTATCTGAAATCTCTAAAAATTCTCCAAAATATTTGAGACTCTTCTTCTGTTATCTTCTGCATTCTAACATAATCTTTTACAAGTTTTTGGGTTCTCCTATAATAATCTTACAAAATCTTAAAGAATATCCTAATATTTAATTATAATTATAATAATTATAATTCCTCAATATTCTACAAAATATGCTAGTGTGTTCTAGAATCTTCTGGAATCCTCAAGAAATTCTAAACTTTAGAATTTCCAAAATTCTGCAGAATAATTTGGAACCCCCTAAAATCTATAAAAGACTCCCATAATCTTGAAGAATTCTTCTAGACTGTTTTCAGAAGCTTTCTAAAATTCTTATAGACTTTTTGAGAATCTAGAAAAAACATCTGGAAGAGATTAAAATTAGAAGATTTAAGAAATTTATGGCAAAATTCAAAAGGTTTTCTCTGTAACAGGATAGAATATTTTGGAAAATTATAATATATTTTGGGTGAGGTGCATTTGAAAATTTTAGAGGATTTTAGAACACTCTGAAAAATTCCGGATATCTTTGTAAGAGTTTAAAATACCCTGGGAGACATTCTTAGGTGGTCCTAGAAAATTTTTGAGGAGTTTAGAAAATTTTGGAAGAATCAAGAAGCCTCTGGAAGATTCTAAAAAATTCATAAAAATCTAGAGTCTAAAGGATTTTGAGGTATGTATTTCAGAAGATTGAAGGAATCTACAAGTATTTGGAAAATTCAAAATAGGTATTCTAGATGATTCTAAAAGAGATTTCATGAATTTTATAAAATTTTCGAGAGTTCCAAAGATTTTTAAAGCATTGTGGAGTATTTTTTATATTCTAGACAGGAATCGGAAGACTTTTTAGGATTTTTTCGTAAGATTCTGGAGAATTACAGCAGACTTATTTCGGAAATTTGATTTGTTGAAAATTTAAAAATTCATCCATTCCATAATTGATAATTCTAAAATCTAACCGAAAATCAGTTGGCCAATTTTCGGTCACATTTGGTCATTTTTTTGAAAAAAATGGTCACTTTCTCCACTTTTTTCAATCTCGAACTTCACTGGCAGGCCTGAAAAACTGGATTTAAGGTATTAACATTATTAAAAATTGAATTTTAGATATTTTTAAAAGTTCACTAGGATTCTTCCAGGCAGTAAATTTCTACACCTAACTTTCAAATTCCTTCAACTTTCCGGCTCAAACTCTTTCAATATCCTTCCATCATTTACAAGAATTGGCACGTGCTGCGTGATGAGTGACTATTATCGAGGGAAGACGATAGCCACTATTAATAATCTCCGCGCTCATATAATCATGAAACTTAATTGCAGACATACATAAAAAATTAAATGGCAGCTTCTCAAATGCCTTTAATGGCACAGTAGTTTTCGGAGAATAATATTCAACACTAAATTAAGGCCTTCTCATGTTCTTATTCGCCTGTAGACTTAAAGTCCCTCGAGGATCTTGTAACAGAGGTTCGGCTGCTTCGTTTGGTTATTTGCTACGGCCCTCTGTTGCCATATATGAATTTAATAACGTCGTTTTGTATTAGCCGACCAACCGGCTACATACTCGCCAGACGAATCAGTAAACACACTCTCCTTGCTTGTACTCCCTTTTTTTCTTCTTTTTAGTGACCTCGGTAGCCAATCCTGAGGAGGCTCTATGAAAACGATAATTTTAATTACGATACGGACTTTGTTTATTTTACGAGTATCTTCATCAATCATTACACCTGGCTGATTTATCATCTCTGGTTCAAGTCGACAGGTGCAAGGATTTTAATGCGCTTCTTGACTTAAATCACAATAAAACGCTGATCCTTAAATCTATACCTCTTTTGGCGTTATTTCTAGGTGCAATAAATTTGAGAGCATCGTCCTCATTTTGAGAACCTAGTGATAAAGTGTTGAATTGAGGCTGTTTTTTCTCATTTGGAGAATCGTAGAATCTCGAATCAAACTGTCACCCAGCTGTCAAAACAATTTTGTTTCCAGCTATTTCCACCAAATGGATGACAATTGTCAAGTTAGAGATAATGTAAATGATATAATTTTTAATTTCCTTTTGTTCAACAGCGTATTCCTGTGATTTCAAATAAAGCAGTGTTTGGATACGTAGGTTAAGATGACACCATTTTGCCATGCCATTCCAAGCTTTAAAGCTGATGCAGATAAAATTCCGTAGCAGCATGATACAGTCGGACCTGTACACATAAGCTGTACTTATAACCTGTAATATTTAATGTGTTTTATGTTTAATCTCGACCTTTTTTATATTAAGTAGTGAAGCCCCACTCATGGAAATGAAGGTCAAAAGAAAAGATGTAATAATTCTTTTTGAAACGTTTCGATCACTGTTTGGACCCTCATCAGTCAAAAAAACATTTATTAGATCCGAAAAAAACATACAAAGAAGGTAGAAAAAATGAATAACAAAATAAAAAATAACAGGTGATAATAATAAGAGAAGATAATAATAGTCTCGCTGTCTTTATCTTCGTATTTTAATTCATACTAGGTATGTTGTTTTTCCTATTGACCTTCCGCTTTTTCAGTTATCAATACTTATTCCTAGTTATAATATAGATTTAAAATTGAGGGCCTTTTTTTATAAGACAACCTTTCTTCCACTTATTTTATTCTTAAGTTTTTTACGAAATATTGTCAACTTTTATCATCTATTATTTTTTATTTTGTTACAAATTTTTTCTACCTTCTTTGAATGTTTTTTACAGATCTAATAAAATGTTTTTCTGACTGATGAGGATCCAAACAGTGACCTTCATTTCCATGACTCGTGCTTCACTACTTAATATTCAATATGTACCAAAAGTACATTAGGGTGGTCCAAATTTTTTTCTTCGAATTTTCATGCACTCACTCCCAAAATTTGTTTGAATTCGCAAAAAAATAAATGCCTTTTTTCGAAAGAATGATATTTATAAGTTCCGCAAGTCCTATGAAGTTTAAAACGTATTTTCCATAAAAAGAGACGTTCTTGTAAATTTTATTCAAAAACGTTTCAAAAGAATTATCCCATCTTTTCTTCTTTTTGAACTTCATTTCGATGACTTGCTTCGCTATTTAATGCAATTTATTATTGCTTACAACAATTTTCTCTTAGAATAGAGTTAGAAAGTCGCGGTTTTTCCGAATTCTTCAACGTATTTTCACGAGGGGTTAACAACTCGTGAAGTCAGATATACACTTGTAATGAAATCTCCTGAAGTCTCCTGAAATATCTGAAATCCCCTGAACTATCTGAAGTCACTTGAAGTCACTTGAATTCACTTGAAGTCATTTGAATTCATGTGAACTCAATCTCCTGAAGTTCCTGAAGTCACTTGAATTATGTTACAACTGGGAAGTTGAAATTTGTCGAATTCTGATTTTGAGAATCTTGACAAATGAGCTGCAACAAAATTAATAGCCGCGGTTTTCTGTGATCCTGAATTTCTATGAATCTTCTATTAGTTATGTACTATCTGTTCATATACAGAATTCTTCCCTTATTTCTAAATTTTTTTTACTTACAGTATTCGTTAATAATTTTTTTTTTTATTCATGTTCAGCATAAGTAGCTTTTTATTTTAATTTTAGGCGTGTGTAATTCAGGGATCCGAACGAAATTAAGGGTCATTTTTCGATATTTTCCAATTATTTCTATAAATTCAAAATAATTTGGCGAAATATTCAACTGAATACGAGAAAGTACTGATATATTATAAAACTACCGAGGCAGAACCTCTAGATAATGAGGCATTTTAGTTCTATACAGAAAAGAACGAAAAGAAACATAACGAAAGTTTCGTTACGTTTCTTTTCGTTTCTGTCGACGTAGAACTTTGATGACACACAATTTCGACATTGCAACTCGGTAGTTCCATAATATTGCAGCACTTTCTCATATTCGGCTGAATATTTAGCCATCGTTTTTAAATTTGTAGGATTAATTGGAAAATATCGAAAAACGGCCCTTAATTTCGTTCGGATCCCTGGTGTAATTATGCATTTGCATTTGAATTTGCTACTGGAAAATGTTGTCTTCCTTGAAGAGTAAAAACAAAACAAATTGTACGGTTGGCAAGATTATTTACTGCAAATAATATTGGTAACACTGTGTCGTGACAGAACACTGCAGCCCTCGAACATTACAATGTTGGCAACTTTTGACACTTTTGATTATTTTGACGATTCTCCTGTGCATTTCAGGTCAGCTCTCAAGAACATTATTAATTTAAGAGATAACAGTGCGGCTTAGGTTTAACTTAGTTTTAACTATAGTTGTAATAGTTTTAACAATCGTATCGATGCGAATCTTTATTTTAGTTAGAGTTTAAGACTTTTTTGTAATAAAGGGCTTTGTCCGTGGATTTCTCAAATAAATAAATAAATAAACATTGTTCTCAATAAATAATATTGGCAGCACTGCATCGTGAGAGTTGGTCGTTGTCACTATAAAAAAAAACAATTATAACAATTTTTCTAGCAATTTCGGCTCGTGGTGTGTAAATAAGTTCTATAAAATTCTAAAGATGTTAAAGGTAGATAAAAGATGGCAAAACGTTTCTCTAGAATCAATTTATTTCCTCGATTGAATGGTCAGAAATCTTTATTGATTCAGACTTGATAGTGGATAAATTGCATTTGAAAACGACGTTGCAAATGACAGGGAAATGAATATAACCGATTTATGAGTTACATCTCGTGGACCTATATAATTATGCTTTGGTTAGTATGTGTAGTAAAACCGTTGGGATATCCGGGATAATTCCATAACATGAAATCAAGCCGCGCCCGTCGATTTGTATAAAAAGACTGTACAGCAAATCGATGATAAAAGAAGCCTAAAAATGATCTAATTCACGTGTGGGTTGGCACATGGGACCCGTGCGCGTGTCCACAACACTGTTGTACTATTGTTCTGTCAATTCGCGAGTTGCTCTAATCGCGCGAACGACACTTCGATTCGCTAAAACCAGCTCGACTGGACTTCGCTCATTGAATCGTAATTGCACCGTACATACTCCGCGTGATATCAATCATTTCTAGACACCTGGCAGCCAGACGTTCTAAATTTCGCGGAGTGCAAAACCTGATTAAGAAAAACACTTGATTTTTATTGAAAAATAAATTTATTCAGATTTCATGGTAATTCGTTTAAACTATTCAGGCTAAGAAGTCACAAATTAAATGACAATTTAAATTGTGAAAATTGAAGAGTAGAACGATAAAAGGGCGTAAGTGCCAATTAAAAAAAAGCCCGAGGATATTGTTACGAAATTTTCCGTACAAATAGCATATAACCTAAAGGGGGGACGGGCTATTGTTACGGAAAATTCCGTAATGATAGCCTCGGCCCATACTATGTTGTGTGCTAGTTGTACAGAAAACGTAATACTCTACACTGCCTTAAAAAAAAAGAGATTATTAGCTCAACGAATCTGATAAATTGAATTACAGAAAACAAAATTATTTTTCCATAATCAGGGTGTCTAGCGCACTGGGAAATCGGGAACAACACGAGAATTTGGTTTCACCAAGAGAAAACCGGGAATTTTATTACAGATCGGGAATTTTTTTATTTAATGGTAAAATCTACTTATTTTCATTTCATTTATGGCTATTTGAAAAGGAGAAAAAAATTCGAAAATAAAAATGAACATTAATTTTTATTTTTGCAAAAGTGTGAAAAAAGTGTATAATTTAATAAGTTAGAAAAAAATTGCTAATGTGTTTATTTCGTGAGGAATTGTAAATTATTTAGGATAATATATACGTTATTGTAAATAAAAAATGCAAAATTGGTCGGGAAAATAAAAAATTTGGTCGGGAAAAAACCGGGAAAAATCCAAGAATTTCAAATGGCCTGATCGCTAGACACCCTGAAAATCTTCTTTTTACAATTTTTTTTTGAAAATTAGGACCTCAAAACGTTTACTAATTTTATTTTTAAACAAAACTTTTTATGCCTATATTTACCTATTAAATATTGTGTAAAAAATACGTTATTTTTTTCTTAAATTCAAAATTTGATTTTTAATCACCGTCCAAATCTGCGAAACCGCGAAACGTCAACTTTCCCCTTCACTTTCTCTAATTGGATGACTTTTTTAACGGAACTTTTTTTTGCTTCAATGCAGCAAATATCTCCATCCTTTTTTTCGTTTTTCTTTAAATTTTAAATTAAATTTTTAATCACCGTCAGTAGTCGGCAAAACGTGTGTTTCAACTATTAAACCAGGGGCGACAAAATAAAATTTGCAAGGCAATTATTTTTTTATTTGCAATTATTCTAAGGAAATAATCTAAGTATAATAAATAATTATTAAAAATAAAAGTATAATAAAAATAATTCTAAGTAAATAATCATTACTGAATTTCGATTCACACTTGCTGATTGGATTGTATATTTTATACGTAATTTGCCTTTCAACAAAAAAGTTTTACAAAAAGCAAGAAGTTTTTTGTTATGTAGTTTGTCTTCTATTGACTTCGACTTTCACAACTCCCTGGAATGTTTAGTTTTAGGCGGTGTCTGGAATTACGGAAATTTCCGTACAACTAGCACACATCATATTAAGGGCCGAGGCTATTGTTACCAAATTTTCCGTAAGAATAGCCTGTCCCCCCTTTTTGTTGTATGCCAGTTGTACGGAAAATTCCTTAATAATATCCTCGGCCTTAGTTTTATTAGTATTCTATTTTATTTTGCCAGAAATAAATTTTACTGAAATTTTGAAAATTACTGAAATGATTAGGTTAACTTTAATTATTCTGTTATTTTTTTATTCACTGGATTTTGCCAAATTACTAGAATGATCAGGTTAGCTTTCATTATTTTTTAAATTTTATATACAACAAAGGTGTTTTGTTTGTAGTTGATTTAGAATTCATTTACATCGTTAATTGAACTGATCGATTGCCAAATTCTTTTAAATTTCATCATTTTCCCAAACATCTTTATAATATATTTATCAATTTTACCAAAAAATTCTTCTGCTGTATTTGATTCAAATATTTTGTTTCGAACGTATTCTCGGACTTTTGAGACAAAAAAGGGTTAAGTGTTTGGGACTTTTGAGATTTGGAAGGATTCCAATCGGGCATCATCAATTCAAAATTCAGGTGCATTATTTTACAATTTATATTGAAGAAAAAAACTGATAAAGTTATTAATTCAATTATTAAAATTACTCCATTTTCATTTCTATGATTTAAAAAAATTTATGAATCTTTATAGGACTGAAGGACAGGGAAGAAGACTAGCCCAGAAGATGCGATGCTGCCATCGCTCCGACGTGGGAATCCACGATGGTAAGTACATTTTTAAAATTAAATCAGACAGCGACCGCTAAGTTCCTATTAACGACTGGATTTTTTCCAGTTTATTTTTGTTATCCTTCATCTGCATAACGCAAGCTCTGCATAATTGGAACTTGACTCGGAAAGTCATCACAAGTTGTATAAACGCCTGGCAGAACTACAAAATTTTTATCAGCCGCTTCCATCTTGATTTTTATCCCTGAAAAAATCACCTTTTTTATCCCTGAAAAAATTACCTTTTTTATCCCCGAAAAAACCACCTTTTTTATATTCGCCTTCATACCATAAACGTTAAAATCCTCATGGCAAGTAAAATCAAATCTGATCAGTTCGAAAAAATTCTTCCCACTTTGCATCTCTTTTTTCAATGTTATACTTCTCTTATTGTTTCGAAAATATCTTCATCCCACATTTTCTGAGGATCCTTTGCTTTCGATGTAACAAAGGCATCGCAGAAATCTTTTATGGAGAATATTAATTTCGCATCATATTTTCTCAGGATTATCTATCGATTATCTACCAATTGGTAGATAATCTTCACCAACGACGTATTTGTCGAGGCTGTTTGTTAGAAACATAAAAATTAAAATAAAATTGAAACAAAGTTAATAAGTGTTAGTTGTAACTAACCATAAGTTACGTAAGTCTTTTTTCTCTTTCATGTTGCTAAATTCCATGAATGAATAGAGTTCCTATAAAAATTAATTATCTTGTCCCAAGAAACGTGTAACTTCTCCACTCTCCAGTGATGATTTATTCTCACGTGAAAGACTGATAATATCACAATCTCTAATGGATAGAAAAAGTTATGAAGTGTAGTATCGTGTTGCATTAGGCCTTTATAAAAACCATGACTGTCTGGCGATTAGGTTTTGATTTCAATTAACGCGGTAAGTGCCACGGGTAATTAAAATCAATGTACCGCACAAGACGGAGTGATTAATGATTGCTCAAATATCCCTTTCATTCAAATAGACAGAACCTCGATTACCAGTTTTTGCTCGTGTGCAGAATCCCAGTTGTATTTGGAACAGGCATATTTATGAAAGAGCAATTTACATACTTCCAGTTCAGTAATACCGACAAGTAGTGACGTAACGTTGCGTGAGATGACATTTCGAAGGAGAAACGACCTTGCATATTACAAGTCACACTGTTTGGTACTGACCTAAGATAGGAAATCCAATGACTCAGCATCCCAATTTGAAGAAAAATTGCGGAAATTGTTTGTAGAATTGTGTCACGAAATGGAGGGTAAGAATTCTCTGTATAGAGTCAATTAGTAATAGAAAGTAAAATGTGAAATTAATTGAAAGAGCTATCTTTCTTCATTCAACCAGATCTTGATCTCTCTTTAACAAAAGAAACCGTTTTTAATAAAAAATTATTGGGTATGTATCACATCACTTTTCAACAAAGAGGAATAAATATTTTTATGTAATTCACTTTCATTAGAGAGAAAACATTTTGAATTGTTGAAATTTGAAATTTTGCAAGTGTATTTTTTCAATGAATCAAAAAATTTTTTGTGTCTAGTTTTACAATATTTTTCTGATCAAATAACATGTCTGTAAACGCAGTCGGAATTTATTACTTTCCATAATTAACTCTTTAAAGTGCAGACATAATGTCGTTGACAATATTCTGCTTCTTTGTAACTATTCTTAGATAAACAATTGTGAACCGACCTATTTTTTTTTTTTAACTTGCTTAGGTGTCTCTTACAAATTTCTTTACAGTTATCAGAAGCTAATTTATGTTGCGTATAGCTTTCTGGAGGTGTAATTTTGAAAAAGTATCCTCATTAGGGTTGAGCCAACTTTAGGGCTTTCCAATTTCTATTTGTTGCGTGTTATTTCAGCATTAGAATCGGTGTTAAAATAACAATTTCTTCTGTGTAACCTTAAAGTCTCTTTCTTGGCTACTGCCAATACAGTTGTCATGTCAAGACAAAACTTTTATACATATAATTAAAGTTTTCTCTCAGGTGGGAAAATTAAACATAATCTATGCACAATGAACTATGGGTAGTCACTATGCAAAAAATTATGCATAAATTATTGCAAACAAATGACAACTAGTTTTCAACTGTTTCCAATATTTTGATGCCTTCAGATTTATTGAATATGCATCATTTTTGGCATAGTGGCAACCCATAGTTCATTATGCATAGATAATGCATAATTTTTTCCACCTGGGTTATGAGCTTCAAATTCAAATTCTCTTATATAAGAAAAAGGTCTCTTATTAGAGCACTTTGCACTACTATCGGCGAAAAAATTTGAGGCATCTGGCTGACGCCCTTTTTTTTTGTTAAATAACTCAGCTAAAAATAAAGGTAGCTTAACGAGTGAACAATCGTTTGAAAGGTTCACAATTTCTACGTTAATGAGCCTACAACTGATGTTATTCAAATTTTTTTGTAGCTTGCGTACTTAAAAATGTTCTGAAAAGTAAAGTAATCTGGACACATTTGAACAAAAGATTACTTTGAAGCACCATTTCTTGCTAAAAAAACAAAGGAAGAAAATTGAAAAAATTCATGAATGTGCGTTAAGTTTTTGTAAGCGTATTGCCGTAGATGTCTTTTTTTGACTCTGGTGGTTCTCGACTTTCCTCAACATGTGCCTACGGACTACTTTTTCTAGCAGACCTTTATCCTTGTATCTTATTTTACGAAGTAACTATTGGAAATCCAAATCAATTTTTTAATTAAATAAATTTTAACTCATAGATGAATTTTTCTCTCTCGTAATCATATTTCATTCTAAATAAGTGGTACAAAAAATTTATACAATACACTGCTCTCCCGCTTTATTTACCCCCGGTAGACGCGTTCCAGGAATTTCCGCCGATGTTTAGGGATCCAAGGGGACGAGAAAGCTGAGGTAGGAGCTCAGCGGAGTTTCGCAAGAACCGTAGCCACAAAGCGGGATAATTTCGTCAGTTCGCTTCAGTTCGTTTTCAGCGTTTTGGTTATGCGTTATATATAATAATTAATAAATAATAACTAAATAAAATTTAAAATTAAACTAAACGTTAAATGAAACTTATATTTAAAAAACATTTTTCACTCGTGACAAAAATGGAACAGAAATAGTTGATACGGTCCTGACTTGTTTACGTTTGAGAGACCCTCGGTTTTCGCGAAGGCCGTTCAGGCCATTCCCGAAACCCGCCCTAAAGCGGGAGAGCAATGTAATTATGAGCCACGTAAATAATATAAATTTATTTAATAAGTGTTGGGAAAGCATAAATATGTACGTGATTCATACAACAGAAAAAAAATTACAAAAATTACTATAAGTGTATAAATTATTATCAATATAACATATTTTCAATTAAACAATGTTGAATGCATTTTAAAATAATGATGCATTTTCAAAGTCTTTGAATTGTGTTTTCAACAATTTTTTTTACTTCAAAATTAAGTTTTCTCTGAATGCAAAACGAAATCTTAATGTATTTATTATATTTATTTTTATAATATATTATATTATGACATTATTTTTATAATATTTTTATGTGATAAACATCAAATAAGTAAAAAACTATAAACTAACGTTCTGGGGGCTATAGTTATAGAGATACGGTACTGATTCAAGAAAAAGTAAGCATATGTTGAAGAAAGTCGAGAGTCATTCGAGTAAAAAAGAGGAACCCTGCTGGCTTCTTATACTTGTTTTAGTAAAAAAAACTGTCTTAAAACTTCGCAATTTCCATGAAGACAAAAGTAATTACACATTTTTAACAAATTTCAAATCATTACAGATACTTTGAGCAGCTGTTTATAATTTAAATCCCTCCAATATCTTAATTAGAACTCAAAATAGTATGGTTCTATATTTTTGCATATAAAGCCAGCAATTTTTAATATTTTTGAAATTCGTCAAAGGAAATACGTTTACAAAAGCTTAACGCACATTCATGAATTTTTTAAATTTTTTTCCTTTGTTTTTTCAGTAAGAAATAATGCTCCGAAGTTGTCTATTCTTCAAATGTGCCCAGATTACTTTACTTTTTAGGATATATAGCCCACAAATATTGATCGATTTCGACGTAAAAAACTTGAAGCAAAAGCTGAAAAACTTTTTCAGAGAGTTGTCAAGCCTGGTTTTTTATTTAGTTTTTTAATTTTGTTTATAAATAAACAAATATGACGAAAAAAATGACCATTTTTCTATTTGACGTTTCCGGTGCTCGTCAATAATAGAAAAATTGTTGCAATCGAACATTAGTTAAAGATGTTCCATCATGATATAATAAACAAAAAAATTTTTATAAACATATTATTTGTTGAAAGTGTGTTTTCTATAATTTTCAATAATTTTACCTCGAATTTTACATTTTTTAAGTTATATTGCGAGAAATTTGAATAAAAGCAATACTATAATAGAGAAAATTTCTTTTAAGATTATTTTTGTTAATATTATAAACAAATTTAATAAACAAATTCATTATTCAGGTATTTGTCGACAGAAAAATTCATTTTTTTAATATCAATTCTTTTAATTAGGAACTTCACGATAGATTCAATAAGATTCATAATTTGTTGATAAATTTTATGATTTTTGTTAAACAAATTTAATAAACAAATGCATTATTCGAGCATTTGTCGACGGAAAAATTCGTTTTTTTCAATGCCAGTCCTTTTAACTGTGAAATTCATGATAATTTCAGCAACATTCAAAAATAATTGATAAATTTTATTATTTTTTTAAAACAAATTTAATAAACATATGCATTATTCGGGTTTTTGTCGACGAAAAACTCGTTTTTTTTTTCAATGTCAGTCCTGTTACTTGGGAACTTTACGATAATTTCAACAACATTCATAATTAGTTGATTAATTTTATGTTTTTTAAAACAAATTTAAATAAAAAATGTATTGTTCGGGCATTTGTTGACGGAAAAATTCGTTTTTTTTTCAATAACAGAACTTTTAATTGCGAAGTCCATGGTAGTTTCATCAGCACTCAAATTTAGTTGATAAATTGTGTGATTTCTTAAAACAAATTTGATAAGCAAATTCATTATTTGGGCATTTGTCAACGAAAAAAATTGTTCTTTTTAATGTCAGTCCTTTCAATTGGGAACTCCATGATAATTTCAGCAACTTTCATGATTATTAGCATCACTGGTGTTATGGTCATTTTTTTCCGTAGCCTCACAATAACAAAAGATGATCTAAGAAGGCGCCAGAAATATTTAAAACGATGTAAGACAAAAAATGAATTCAGAAATCCAAGTTGAATTATTACGGTGTAGTTTACTAAAAAAACTGACATTGAAAAAAAAAGAATTCTATTGTCGACAAATGCCCAAATAATGCATTTGCTTATTAAATTTGTTTTAAAAAATCATACAATTTTTCAACTAAGTATGAGTGTCGATGAAATCACCATGGATTGTTATTGAAATTTTGATTTTTTGGAATTGAATTGAATTTTTCCGTCGACAAATGCCCGAATAATACATTTTTTAAGTTAAATTTGTTTTTAAAAAAACATAAAATTAATCAACTAATTATGAGTGTTGCTGAAATTATCGTGAAGTTCCCAATTAAAAGGACTGACATTGAAAAAAAAAACGAATTTTCCCGTCGACAGATGCATGAATAATGCATTTTTTTATTAAATGTGTTTACAAAGATCATAAAATTTATCAACTAATTATGAATGTTGCTGAAATTATCATGAAGTTCCCAATTAAAAGGACTGCCATCGAATAAAAGGATTTTTTCCGTCGACAGATGCCCGAATAATGCATTTGTTTATTAAATTTGTTTATAATATTAACAAGAATAATCTTAAGAGAAATTTTCTTCCTTATAATATTGTTTCCATCCAAATTTTTTACAATATAATTTTTAAAAAAACGTAAAATTATTAAAAATTATAGAAAACATACTTTCAACAAATAATTTGTTTATAACAATTTTTTTGTTCATTATGTCATGATGATCTTTACCTAATGTTACTCTATGAAACGTAGGCGATTGCAACAATTTTCCTATTATTGACGAGCACCGGGAACGTCAAATAGAAACAATGGCCATTTTTTTCGTCATATTTGTTTACTTATAAAAAAAATTGAAAAACTAAATAAAAAATCAGGCTTAACAGCTCTCTGGAAAATTTTATCAGCTTTTTCTTCAAATTTTTTACGTCAAAATCTGTCAATATTTGTGGGCTGTACGTTATTTTGAACCAAAAAAGTCTGAACTTCTGTTGATTTTTTGCTGCAGAAAATGTCTCAAGTCCAATTATTTCTCTCCTAATAAATTTACTCATCAACGAACAATAACTATTCCGCTATTCTGAAGATTTTTTACACCTGGTAACAATAGAGTTAAGAATTGCCAGGGTGTTGAATCCCATCCAGACTGGGTAGAGTCTGAGGGTGAGGAATGATATGCAATTTTCAAAATAAGGCCTTTCCGCATTCCCAGAGACTTTTCTCGCTAGCTATTGTCCAAGTCTGAGTTTCCCAGTGAAGTTAGGCCACTTATGGTCTAGCTAGCAGACACCAGCAACATAGTTAACCCCTCATTAGCGGTGAGAGATGACACGGCTCTTTTCTTCCTTCTGGTACCTTTCTCACTGGGTAGCCTATAGGCAAGATCTCTACGCACTCAAACGGTGGCTAAGGTCATGACCTTAGACTTAAGGTCGTACCTCGTCATGCGTTGTGGGTGGGTGTTTGCAGCGGTCATGTTACAGCCTTGCGTGCAAGGACCATGGAACAATATTCGTCGTTTGTGTGCAATGTACACGAGCTCAGAGAACAGACCTATCCTTTACAAATGTCATCGCTGGAACCAATGACTTTGCCGTGTTTACGAATCCGCGAATGCATTCTTCTGATTCATTACTTACACGAAAGTGCTTCTTTCACATTCTTACATTTGCGAAATTTTTCAGCTGTATCATTTCAGTTCTCAACCTGTACAAATATTGATCTTTGTTACTTGTTAAATGCCTCAAATTCTTTCGAATACTCATTCGTGGAAAACATTGGAAATCAGCATGGGAATTTACCCTTCTGCGTCATTTCATTCATATCAGTGTTCTTAAAAGGATTTTTAAAAAATTTAGATTTTATAGGTTTCTTCCAATTTCTAATTTTATAGCTTTTGGTAAAGTGCTCATCTTCTGAAAACAAAAGTATAAGTAAGAAATTCTAGAGGATATTATTACAAAATGAGTATAAACTTTGGCTTAATACCCTGATTTTATTATCCGGACCACTTAGTTAACGATGAAAAGCAATTAATATTAGTGCGAATTACATCCTCCGTAATTTTACGCCTAGAAATATGTTTTAATTGGAACTGCAAGTTTAATTGAAAAATTATGTTTTAGATGTTTCAAAAATTGAGTACCCTTAGAAAAATCTTTTAAAGTCTCAACGTAAGGTATGAAAAATTTTGCAATTGGCTTTTTTGCTCTAGAGCTATTTTCCAGAAGTAGTCTGACCAGCTCGCCATTTGAGATTACTTGGTGAAGCAGGTTTACGTTTTATTGACTAGTATTGGTCTAATGTGATACATCTGGATTATTACAATCGCATTCCATAGAGACAATGATTTTTCACCGGATGGTGAGTTCGAGGAATGGCGTTGGCGTAGCTGTTAGAAAGTTCGATTTGCCTTCACGAAAGTCGATTATTCTGAGAGGTAAGACTCGAAGACGTACGACAGTCCCCTGTCGCTTTTAAGTTGTAGACTCTGCACACCTTTTGATTTGGCCAAATGCAAACACTTCAAAACCTCTTGCTAAATACCGCAGCAATACAAAGTTCTTCTAAGTAATCTACTAAAATGATAAGAAATTGAGACAAGTTTCTGCTGACGTTATAAACAAATCATAAAAATTTTAATTTCTTTTAGTTTCCTACTGAGAAACAATAATATTCAAACTCTAGGAAGGTGTTCTGAAAAATTGCAAGAATTGAAATCTACAGAAATGAAATTCTGAAAGACTGGGATTAGGGTCAGTCCCCTATTCCCCTTTTTCCCCTATTTTCCTCCTTTTACCCTGTTTTGCCCCTATTTTTTCCAAGATCCATTAAACTTCTATTTTTTGAGAATTTTCCCCATTTTTTCTCTTATTTTAATCAAAGTTCCGATTAATTTTCTAAGAATTATAATAAATTGAAACTTAGGACATTTAAAAACGCGTGCCACAATATTAAAACCTTAGAGATTCAGAGTCTTTTAGAATCTTCTAGAAACTTCAAAACTTTTATCCAAATTGAAAAATTCTTCTAGATTGTTTTCAGAAGCTTTCTGAAATTCTATGGACTTTTTGAAAAACTGAATAAAATCTGGAAGAGACAAGAGATAGAAGATTTGAGAATTCTAAAAGATTCTTTAACAGGGTAGAATATTTTTGAAAATTATAATAAATTTTCGGTTGTATTTAAAAATTTTACAAGATTTTAAAATATTGTAAAATTCCGGATATTTCTCTAAGAGTTCAAAAGATCCTAAACAATTTTCTTAGAAGATGCTAGGAAATGTTTGAGAATTTTAGAAAACTTTGGAAGAATCAAGAAACCTCTGGAAGGTTCTAAAAAATTTTTAAAAAACTTTGAACAGTCTAAATGATTTTGAGTTATTTTGAAAAATTGAACGAATCTTCAAGTAAACTGACAAAAATGGTTAGTTGGGTCAACTATTTAGTTTGTAAGATACATGTGGTACTGCTATTTTATTAGTTAGCCCAATAATTTCATTAGTTGCAATGACTTTTCAATAAGTACCAGCAACTAATAAAATGGTTGTCCCAATTAATAAAATAGCAATACCATATCTTGCAAACTAAATAGTTGGCCCAACTAACCATTTTTGTCAGTGTATTTGAAAAATTTAAATTAGATATTCTAGACGATTCTAAAAGGTTGTCGAAAGCATCAGAAGATTTCATGAAGGATTTTATTAAATTTTAGAGGGTTCTAAAGATTTTTAAAGTTTATAAATATATGGACTATTTTTTAGATTCTAGACAGGAATCGGAAGATTTTTGATGATTTTTGATAAGATTCTGAAGAATTGCAGCAAACTTATTTCGGAAATTGGATTGGCTGAAAATTTAAAAATTTATCAATTTCATAATTGACCATTCCGAAATCTAACCGAAAATTTATTGATCACTTTTAGGTTGGTCAGTATTTTGAAAAAAATGTTCTAGGCAATGCTGGAGGATTTTAGAAGATTGTGGAAGAATCAAAAAATCTCTGGAAAATTATAAAAAATATTTTTAGGATTTTAGAAGATTCTAGAAGAATCTAGAAGACTCTGAAACGTTATAAAAAATCTTGAAGAATCTAGAGGATTTTGAAAGATTTCAGTTGATTTAACGAATCTACAAGTACATGGAAAATTAAAAATATTCTAGAACATTCTAGAAGATAGTCGAAGAATTTTAGAAGATTTCATGAAGGGTTTCAGAAAACTCTAAAGAGTTCCAAAAAGGTTCCGAAAGTCTAGTTTGTGGAGTATTTTATCAGAATCTAGGCAGGGATGTAAGACTTTTGAGGAATTTTTTAAGATTCTGTAGATTTTTCCGAGACTCATTTCGGGACTTTGATTTGTTGAAAATTAGAAATTTTGGTAATTTCATAACACAGAAATCTAAATTCTTGTCAAAAATTTTAGCAGCCGACAATTTTTATGTGTCGTTAATTGAAGGGTGGCAGTACAGAACTAGATATCCAACATTTTTGTCGAAAATTAGTTTTTTGCATAAAAAATCCTTAGAAAATCAAATACATGTTGTGATAAAAGAATTTCTTCGAAACCTCATTTTTAACCCTTTTAGTGCCCACTGTATCAAATATGGCACATAAGGTTACTAACTATTTTTTTAAAAAAACTTTTACAATTTTAATTTAAAAATTTAGAGAAAATTTTACAATCATAAATGCATCCTAAGGAAGGTTTTCCAGGCAAAAATTAATTTAAAAAATTTTTTGTTTAGTTACAAAAATTGGAAAATTGACCTTTTCAAAAATGTAAGTTTGTAAAAGAAATGTGATATTAATTAAATTTGATAATTATTAAAGAAATTGATATCTTGAATTTAAATTGTAACCTCAAAATTCTCGGTCAGTTTACTCGGAATGGCTAACTTTTTTCCATAAAACTTTGTTTACCCGTATTCAGCAACTCAACATCTCGGGAACAAGCTTTTATTTTTTTTTAAATTTAAAATTGCATTTTTTATTGAAATCCGCAGTCGAACCTGCTCGAATTTTAGGCTAGGGTCACTTCGATAATGTCAACTTCCACATCATTTGCCTCGAAACTGTATAACTTTTTCTAATCAAACTTTTTTGGCCTCAATTTAGAAATTCTTCAGCTCTGGAGTGGGCTTTTGTTCTATCTTTGAGTGATGATTTCGATTTTGCAAAATGTTTTTTTGTTCCCCAGAAAAATTCACATTTTGTTGGTTATCTAGTTCTGTACTGCCACCCTTCAGTTTTTAGTCGACAAATTTTTTGTTCAGAAATTTCCTGTCAAAGTTTCTCTCTTTCGTTAACTTCAACGTGTTATTACAATTTTTTTCGGGAATATTATAGATACTCTGATAATATTTTTATGATTTAGTTCCTGGTTTAGTTGTAGTCAATATAATTTTATTTGTTAACGAAATTTGAACTTTTTAAATAAAAATATTGTCTTTATTAACTCCTATTGGCTTTCTTGGTATTTTTAAAAGAAACCCATTTCCCCCTTTTCCCCCTTTCTTCGAAAAAGAAATCCCCTATTTCCTCTAAAATTGAACTTCTGAACCGCCATGATCCCTGGAAAGATCATAGGATTTCAGTTATTTTCCAGGGACTCAATTTTTTTTTGCAAACATTTGATTTATTTCCGTTCTTTTTCGTATTAATAGTCCAGTCATCTGGCCGAGAAAATGGTGTAAATCTGGTAAAGTAAAAAAAACAATTTTTTTAAATAAATCGCTTTATTTTAGAGTGCATAACATCGAGTCAGGTATTGTGACAAGATTTTTGCCCGGAAACCCGGGAAATTATTTGAAAAAGGAGCCAAAAACCATATACCTGTAGTATGTAGCTTTCCTGTGCATCGTAGAGGAAAAATGCATAACGCAAAAAAGAAAGTAGATGAAATTCTGAGAAAAAATAGAGGAAGTAAAGTTTTCTAGAACCAATGGTTAAAAAGTTATGGTCTTTAAAAAAAACACAATTTTTTTGATTTTTTGTTAAAAATCACAACTTTTTTTTGCTTCCGTGTAGCTCAGATCCGGGGTGTCTCACGTCAAAATGGTACAGAGATGAATTAAACTAGACATTATTATCTGTAATTTAAAACAAAAAAGAATATCCTAACTGTAATAGATCGTGAGTTATTGTCTCTCAAAGTTGACCCTTTTCGGCCTATTTTTAGGGGTAAATGACATGAGTTCAATTTTTTCAAAGTAGCTCGTTTCTGCATGAATTGACATCAAAGGTGCGAGAGGATGAATGAAAGTACATGAAATTATACGTGATTTAAAAAAAATAATGTTCTAATCTCATTAGTTTCCGATTTATGGTCTTCCAAAAATTCCGGGTTTTTTTATTTTTGAGCCGAAAATTGGAAAACTGTGTGTTATGGAAATAGCTCGTTTTCTAGATGTCACAGAAGAAAGTTCTACCAAGATAAATTATAGTGGGTTAAAATCTGCGTAAATTAAAAAAAAAGAATTTCTACTGATTCACCAGTAGAAATCTACTGAAATTTTAGTAATTTCACACTAATTGTGAGTAGAATTCTACTAATTGACATAGTTAGAATTCAGTCACTGATGAATTAGTAAATTTTGACTAATTCAGATTTAGAGAGTAGGCCGAAAAGGGTCAACTTTGAGAGACGATAACTCGCGATCTATTATAGTTAGGATATTCTTTTTTATTTTAAATTACAGATAATAACGTCTAGTTTAATTTATATGTGAACTATTGTGAAGTATGATACCCCGGATCCCAGCTACACGAAAGAAAAAAAAAGTTGTGATTTTTAACGAAAAATCGAAAAAATTGGGTTTTTTGGAAAAACCATAACTTTTTAACTATTGGTCCTAGAAAACTTTTATTTTTTTAGTTTTTTTCAGAATTTCATTTACTGTCTTTTTTGCATAACGCATTTTCCCCCTACAATGCATATGGCCCCTACGAGATATATGATTTTTCGCTCCTTTTTCAAAATATTTTCCGGGTTACCAGTCAAAAACCTTGTCACAAAACCTGAAGTGATATTATGCATCTCAAAATGAAGCGATTTATAAAAAAAATTTTGGTTTTTTTACTTTACTAACCAAAAGTTTTTTTCAGCAAGACAGCTGACGGGAAGAAATTTTACAGAGTTGAAACTCGATAAGTTAAAATACTAAAAGGTAAACATGCTCTCTTCGCATAACTTCCGTCGGTGGCTTCCATAAAGTCAGATTTTACTGTCGGCGTGCACGCACGATCGATCAGTAAATTATTTCTCGAGTGTCGAGAATCAACAGAGCGCGGTATTGCTCTCTTGGAACCCTTGCGAATCCCCTATATTTTCCCGTCACTGCAAAGTGCGTACTTAATAATGCGTGGGTAGTGTACCAATACGCAGTCGAGACGAATACGTCCAAGTGCCTTAGGCACCTGCCTGCCGCCCACGACAAAAGTGCTTCAGGCACCCGGGAACCTATCTCAGTTGATCTTGATCAGTAGAGAAACGGTTAATATTATAATATTCTAATGAAATACATTTCCCAGTGTGTGCAGCTTTCCATCGCAGGAAAATATTTTTTACTGTCGACCTAGTACTTAGGTATTGCAAATGAAAAGGCACGATCTCCTTATAAATGTACTGAAGAAATGGTCAAATAGTTCGAGTGCCAAGCTCATAGATTGATACCGGATACCGAAGGTCATTCACCGGTTCCGTTTAAAGAGGAATTGAAGATGAACTTTTTTTTTACATATTTGCAAGATGCGTTGACATCTCCTTTAGCCTCTTATGTCGAGTCTTCATGCCTTCTTCCAACATCGATGAGACGTAGATGAAGAACCTTTCTAAATATTTGCAAGTTAATTTATGCGAATGTCTTGTTGAGGTCCTTTGCCTCGTTCAACTTTCCAACTTTGGTATATATATATATATATATATATAGTTAACTTTTCATAAAAACAAAATGATCTGTTGCTGTAAGACAGTGTAAGAGTTTCTTATTGCTATATAAAGAGACTTATTCGGTGAGGTTGCATTTATGCATGGTGAAAATTTTAATGCAAAGAACAGCTGGAAAGTGGTCATATTTGATGGTGATCATAAGTATATAATAAACGTAATTTCTGAAGGGCCGTATTTTTGTTTCAATAAATAATTACTGTCATATTTCTACGGTAACGTTTCTTCGGGACAACCCTTACATAAGAAGATTAAGTTTTACTGATTCTTTTCCTAACTTCTTATTTACGAAGGTTCGTTTTGTGAATTTTAAAATTTAGTTGGTTGAGCATTTGGAAAAATAATAATTCTATTCTATTCTAATTGACAACTTTGAGAACTGGTTTTTGTCTGAAATAGTTTTTGCTTTAAGCATTGGTCGACCTTGAAAACCTGGAAAAGTTCTTGAATTTTTTTACCTGGAAAAACCTGGAACAGTCCTTGAATTTCACTCATAGACCTGGAATTCTTATCACTCTAAATGAATGAATAGTTTCCTTCAAATGACAGGCTTGCTACATCAGGTCAGAGAATTCTGGAAAGTCAAGAAATTCTGGAAAGTCAGGGAATTTAAAAATTTTCAAGGAAAATCAGGGAAAGTCAGGGAAAACTTTCAAAGAATCAGGGAATTTTTTTGATTCAACAGATTATAATTATAACCCAATAGTTATAATTATAATTTAACAATTGTTATAATTATATAATTATAATACTACAAAATCAGGGATCACAGCCAGTCCCCTATTCCCCTTTTTCCCTTTTTATTCTGCAAATCTCCTAAAATCACTTTCTTTATAGTTTCATTCCCTTTTCTCCTTTTAGTTTCTTTTTATATTCCAATTTTTGAATAATTTTCCAAGAATTATGAGAAATAGAAACTTGTGACATTCAAAACCTCTTTTAATGTTTTCTTAAATAAATTAATTCATTAAATGTTTTCTTAAATATAATTTCCAAATTTTCGAAATCTACGAAAGCCTTTTAAAATCTTTTAAAGTCCGCCAGAATATTTAAAATTGATTTAAAATCCTTGAAAATTCTCCAAAATATTTGAGACTCTTCTAGAATCTTCTGTATTCTCCTAAAATAATCTTATAAAATAATATCCAAAAATTTTTCCATATTTTACAACATATATTAGTCAAAAAACGAAATTTTAGTAGCAACTAGAACTGTTTTTAATAATACAGTGTTTTCATTTAATAACAAATTTTATCAACAACTGTCTGGTTGCCCGATGGGATCTCCATTGTCACCCATTGTTGCAAATTTAGTGTTAGAAGATATAGAAAAGAGAGCATTAGAAAAATTAAATTTTACACCAATTCTATATAAACGGTATGTGGATGATATTTTCTTAATTATTCCAACCAATTCAATTTTAGATGTCGTAAACATTTTCAACAGTATTGATAATAATATACAGTTTACTTATGAAATTGAAAATAACAATTCTTTAAATTATCTTGATTTGATGATTATAAAAACGGTGGATGGTAATTTGATAACTAATTGGTATAAAAAACCTTCGTGGTCCGGGCGGTATTTAAATTTTGATTCTCACCATTTGTTCAGTCAAAAAATTGGTTTAATTAAAGGTTTAGTAGACAGGTGTATAAAATTAAGTAATGTTACATTTAGAAAAGAAAATTTAGATAATTTAAAAGTTACTTTATTACAGAATAATTATCCACTTCCGTTAATAGAAAGTGTTATAAAAGAAAGAATTCACGAAATTTACAATAGTTCAGACAA
>JBAGKK010500560.1:0-14822 GCA_037177015.1 Euceroptres primus | reverse complement strand
TATAAATTTCTATTTTAAGAAAGATTTATCATCATAATAGAATTACATTTAAAAAAGAATTTTTGTTTTAGTTTTTCAAACTTATTTTGACTGATTTTATAATGAATAATTATTATATAAAGCTACTCCAAAATCGAAAAGCGAAAAATGTGACACACTGGTCATTTCAAGGAGCAGCTGCGTGATATGGAATTCGAGAGTATATCAAAGGCATGTGGTCGAGCCCCGAAAAGTCGACTGCTTTTTTTTTCTTTTAAGTATTCGAACGACGGAAGCGCGCGAGCAGGTTTTGCGCCTGCAATACGTTCTTTAGCTTTTCTTTCGCCCGACACTCAAATAAGTCGCCTCTCTCTGAAATGCCGAAAGTTGATCTGAATCTTCCACAATTGTTGAATGAGGTTGAAACTTCACTCTTTGGAAACATGGGAACCAGACGACAAAATGCAAATTTCATCCTTTGACAACACTGGAGAACTGATCGTTTTCAAAAAAAAAAAAATCTACCACCATTTTTGGGGTATTGAATTTAGACGCAAAAATTATAAAAGAGGGAGATGAAACTGACTCTTGTGGGAAGATAAATTCGATCCTAAATAAGGACCTTGGATCAAAAATAATTCTACTGACAATGCAAAACTCATACTTACAATTAGGAATTGTGTGAGAATTTCCCTCAAAAGTCTGAGAATCGGTAAATTGTCTTTCGATTAAAACAGCAATTTCAGGCAATTAATTATATAATGGGAGGCAATCAGGCCCCTCCTTAAAGAGACCCAATTTTCCCTTTTTCCTGAAAGGTGCATAATTTAGGATCATTAGCCAAAATTACTCCATCATTCTGAGAACTTATCGCTGTCTCTCAAGAGTTTCAACTTTCTTGAAGCACCGATTAAGGATGTTTCTCTAGATTTATTAAATACCTGGCTCGTGTTGTTCCTGGGTGCACGTGCCTTTATAATTCCTAGGTCCGTCCTTTGAAAAAAAAAAAAATGAGAGAGAAGATTTGGTCGAATTGGATTGAAGAGAGTGAGGGATAGAGATAAAATGAGATTTGAAGAAGATTTTTAGGAGTGATAGGAAACCCGGATTCTTGAGTGAGAGGGATGGAGTGAAGGAGACTTAATATGTTTAAAAAGGAGAGGAAAGAGGACAGAGAATGAGGAGCGGGAGTATATGGAAAGAAAGGCAGAAAGAGGCACGCGTAATTGGCAGGCGAGGG
Source organism: Euceroptres primus (assembly GCA_037177015.1). NCBI lineage: Eukaryota > Metazoa > Arthropoda > Insecta > Hymenoptera > Figitidae > Euceroptres > Euceroptres primus. Next base: position 13,603 of record JBAGKK010500560.1, on the reverse strand, counting down.
AGAGGCCTCGAGCACCTGCCTCTCGAGTCCTGCGGCCACCGCCTCGCAGCTGCCGCAGATGTTTCGTGGACCAAAAAAGATGAAGAGGAAAGGATCGTAAGACGAAGATAATGAATACCTATGCATGCGAGGTGGGACAAGTTTCACGAAGTAGATCTCGCTCAACGAGGACACGAAACGAAGAGTAGACCAAAACTTGAGCAGATGGTGAATCCTCACTTTCTGTCATCTTTTTTTCTTTACACCCTTGCTTTTTCTACTATCTTTCCGGTTAATATCGATAGGTTCAAAGACAGGATTCCTCAGATTAATATTAGTCGTTTTTATTTAGGAGCTGGAATTTTTAACATTTTTCTCTTTAAGGATTCTCGCCTTTAAGTTCCTCGCCTTATCGCACCTCATTTTTTAAAAATAGGTTTATAAAATCGAGGCGAATAATTATATTGTTAAATATAACTAATTTAAACTAGCTGTGAATTCGATTTCGGGTGTTTTCCCGGAGTCTATATTTTTTGGTGCTCATATAATGAACATATTGTTATGATGAAGTAGCAAATAGATAATTTGCTTCCTCAGAGAGAAAGCATTAATTATTTTGATGAAATAGTAAATTTTCAGTTTTTTAAATATTATAAAGGATTAAAATTTTCTTATTCTTCAAGAAAGTGTAGTAATATTATAATACTACTAAAAGATTCCTTGATTCGAAACGAATCAATTTACCTATAGGTCAATTGATTCGTTTTCAACTTTTCATAGTTGGACATTAGAAAATTAAAATTGTAAAAATTATTGTAATAGAATTGTAAATTTTCATTTTTTTATATATTATAAATGATCAAATTTTCTTAATCTTCAGTAAAATGTATTCACATTGGCTCAATTCCTTTCGAGTCAAGGAATTTTTTTTCTCATGCATCAACTTTGAAATGTTATAATCAGAAAAATTTTTTTTATAGAAACCGATTTTTCAAGTAATACAAAAGTGTTAGAATAAAGTCCAATATATATTTTCAGAAATACTTGTGTCTGATTTGAGATGTTAGTGGTCAAAATAAGTCCTTCAAATTTCATCAATTTATCTGCAACTGTTCTCAAGTTATCGCACTGAAAAAAATGGTTTAGCCGTTCCAGCTAAACGTATAGCTGGATTTCGTCTTCTAAGAAATCATAGCTCTGTTACCTAAATATCTAGCTACCTAAATATCTAGCTGTTTTAGCTAAATTTTTCCATCTAGAAATTTTGTAGATAGAAAAATTTAGCTAAAACAGTTAGATATTTAGGTAACACAAATATATTTTCTTAGAAGACGAAATCCAGATATATTTAGCTGGAACGGTTAACCATTTTTTTCAGTGCGTTAACTTGAAAACAGTTGCAAATAAATTGATGAAATTTTAAGGGCTTATTTTAACCACTAAAATCTCAAATTAGACACAAGGATTTCGAAAAATATCCAATATTCATATCCATATCCATCCATCACACACATCCGAACAATTTTCCACAACATTGTATTAGACATTTACCAACTGACAATGATTCGCCTTTTCGTTAAAATATACTTAATAAAAAAATATTTCCAAAAATTAATAATAAATAGTACAAGATTTTTATCAGTATGCTCTGCGCTATTTATTAGTAGTTTTATTTGGTGTATCAATAAATGTAGTTTGAAGGTGGCCAATTATTGTTTAAGGGGGCCAAGCATTGTTTAAGGGGGCCAAGCATTGTTTAAGGGGACCAATCATTGTTTAAGGGGGCCCATCATTGTACCGATTACCCTACATAAAGTAACAATTTTCTTTAAAATAGCACAAAAGTTGGCAAAATACCCTACATAAAGTAAAAATACACTAAAAAAATAAAAAAGTGTCAGCCTACATAAAGTAAAAATACTCTAAAAAAGTAAAAAGTTTCACCCTACATAAATCAAAAGTTTTCATTAAAATAACACGAAAGGTGTCAAAATTCTGCGTCTAATGGCCCCAGGATAATTTGTTTTTGTGAATTCCTTAAAAAGATATTGTCAAAAAAGTCAAAATTTCAAAGTTTCCTTAAATTTTGAATCACTCATAAAAAAAGTGTGCATTTTTAAGTGTTCTTGGGCTCATTTTAAAAGTAAATTAAATTAATTTAAAAGTAAATTTAAAATAGAATATAACTATTGTATCAGGAACATCCTAGTAAAATTTCCCTGGATTTTGCCAAAGTTTAAAGTTGAAACAAGAAAGTCGCACAAATTTTAAAAATTCTTACACTTGAAAAAAAGAATTTAAAAAATTATGAAAGTGATAATTAGCAATAGTTACCTAAATTTTCCTACAATATACAGCATAATTATTTTTAATGTTTCTTTTATAAATGATTTTACAAGTTCGAATTTTTACAATCTTTTTGTTTCAAGTTTAGACTTTGACAAAATCCAGGGAAAAAATACTAGGATATTCTTGATACAACAATCATATTCTACGTTATCCTGTCTTTAAAAAGATCTTAAAAACACTTAAAAATATGCATTCTTTCCGAAGTTATTACAAATTTTCCAAAATGTTGAAATTTTGACTTTTTGCAATCATTTTGACTTTTTTTTGCTATCATCTGAAAAAATAGGAAAAAATACTTCAATTCGGGGTCATTGGTCGCAGAATTTTGATATCTTTCATGCTACTCTCAGCAAAAAATTTTAATTTGTGTATTATCAAAATGATCTGATTTTATGCAACTAACAAAAAACAGGTGGTCTCATAATACCAAAAATTCTATTTGGATTAATTATATTAAAAATAAGCCTGCTTGATAGATAGCTAGTTAGATAAAATATTAGTTAACTAACAATTTGTTTAATCAAAATTTAACTGTGTTTTAAAAAGGGTAAACCACATAGAATTGTAGGTATTATTTTAAAGAACAAAGTAGGCTGTCAGTTATGAAGATTGATTTAAAATTACGATTATTTTCTAAATCTAAAGCGAATAAAGAAAAAAGTACAAAATCTCAAATAACTTAGGGTTAAATAAGAAATTACAGATTCAACTCTTTTTTTCTGAATTGCAATTAGATTTTCTCTTTTAAATTCGTTATATTTAATAATGTGGTTATTTTCCTCGATTTTACTAACTATTTTAAAGATTATTATTTCAGATGCGATAAGGGATAAACATCCTTCATTCATTTCTCCACTGGTGGAAAAGGGGCTGGATAAAAGGTGTTTCGAAGTTAGGAAGATGCAAATTTTTTGAGTAATTTTTCTCCCTCACTGCGACGATTTTATTAGAGAATTGAAACTTTTTATATTAGTTCCATTACCAAAAAAATATTTTTTTACGTTAAAAAATTGGTCGTTTCGCAATATAAATTTTTCATTGCTTCATGTTGCAAACTGCAGTTTTTAGACTTTAGATGCTAATTTTAACTGCTAATTTTTAGACTTTAGACGAAATAGGAAATGATGTTGAGAAAAGGAAGATTTTCCAAAAACAAAAAACAAATATTCAATTTTGTCAGACCTTTCTATTTTTAGAATTTAGAGTTTTGGGATTATAGAGAAAAGAGATTGAATTTCCGAAACATTTAGAGTTTAGTGTTCGCTTTATCAACTTCTGAAATAGCTACTTGTACAAAAAAATCTAGTGAGACTTAGGCAGAGAGATCAGGCAACTAAATATCATTCCAAGTGGATCTTCTTAATGTTAAACCTGACGTTTACGAGCTGGAGTATGAAGTACTTAAGTGCTTAAGTGACTCCAGAGGAAAACAGTTTTTCATAGCTCTAGAATCTAGAAAATATCTTAAATCTTAATGAACCTTATTTCGAGGCACTTTCCACTTTCTCCAGTAAAATGTTAGAAAGGTTTTACTTAAAATTCTTCATTTATCAATGTCCAACAATAACTTTTCCCAAACTACATAAACAACTGTTTGTATTTAGAGTTTAATTCAGAAGAAAGCGAAGAACAAGAAAAAATAATAAATCCACTTTTTGATAAAATTTAGACAATGATTCTTTCTATATTAAACTTTCTATATTAAAGTTGACATCATGTCTCGTTCGTTTATATGTTTATAGTTTATACTCCTCATTTTAATATCTTACAGAAATTTTTACATTCTGGTTTTGCACTATATAATTTCCAAGATTATTTTTCTAAAAACACTCTTAGTTAGATCCTTATGAGTTTTATTGGTCGGTGCATATGACACGAACTGACATACCATATGACCCCATAAAGAGGTAACAAGTGCGCGATATGTACCGAAATAATAATCGAACAATACTCTAGTTAACTGGGTGACCGCAGAGCTTTCCCCTTGAAGGAAAGTCTCCTGGGATGACACCCTCCACCCATCCGATCCTTGCGATAAAAAAAGAACTTGCATCTGTTATAACTCGAAGTCTCCTAACCGAGTGGCAAACCGCATGAGTAAAACACACGCCGCCCAAGTTTTCCGAGAGGGTGTGAGTCGTCTATTGTTCTTTGGTCTCTTCCTGTGGATCATTTTATTTTGGCCCTTTTTTCCGCAGCCAGTGCACTGCAATAGGACCACAAACAACCCACCGATAAATCCCAATCTAATGTTCGAAGGATCCCGATCAAACTATCCGTGAAAAATATACTGTTCCATATCTCTGGCTGATTCAAGGGGGACGAAAAATTATGACTTTCAGCCCTTTTTTCTGATTTAAATTAAGTCGGTCATTCGTTTTACTTAGAAATTTGGATTAGGGTTTACAGGTTTTCGAATTTGAGATTTTAAATCTGTAGTTTAAAAGATTGGTTGGAGGATTGAAAATTTAAATATATCATGCAAACTTGTTGAAATTCAAATGGTATTTAAACTATTGAAGTGCCTTCCAAAATGGATGGAATCCGATTTGAATTCTTTTGAATAAGGTTTACGAACTTTCCTATTTCTCGACGTTTTAAAAATTGAATTTTAAATATTACGATTTTTATTATTTTTTATGCAATTTTCTTCGTGGATTCTGAAAGAGTGAGAAAAATGTGACTAACTGGAACAAGAAAAACGTTAATATCTCAAAATTTAAGCCCCAGACTTTGGTACTGTTCAGAAAATTCATTTTTCGATTTCGAATGGTTCTTAGTCGTCCAAACAAAATTTGAAAAAATGGCAAAGTTTTTAAAGTAAAATTTGAAAAAACTAATTTTTCCCTTAAAATTTATAAATATTCGTAAAAAATGTAAATATGTCACTATGTTAATTTTAAAAAATAAGTGTCCTCTTATTTTTCACGTACAAAAACATATTTCATTGGCAAGCCAATCGGCCTGCATGATTTGAAATAGATTCGATCAATAATAGCAATTGAAAAAAAAACAACACACGTCACTTAAAAAAGATTCAGGCCCGCCAAAATTTTCTTTATGATTTTTTATGGATGTTTGGATTTTTACTTTCTTGCTCAAACTTTTACTTCTTACTCAAACTAATTTCATTTTATTTGGCGAATTTCATAGATTTCATCACTTTGATTTACGATAAAAAAATGATTTTATTTTATTTAGCAAATGTCTTTTATTTTATGACTTTCATTCGCGATATTTTTATACTTTCTTTTGAAAATTTAATTTTTGTAAAAGGTGTTTTTCAAATATTGTTCTTTATTTCACGGAATGTTTTTTACTCCCGTTTTTTCGGGAATTTATTTTCTTTATTTTTTTCGGACGACTAAGAACTATTCCTTATCGAAAATTGAATTTTCTGAGCAGTACCCAAGTAATAATTCTAAAAGAAAAAATAATATTTGGATTTTCAAAACTTCTTCACACACTTTTCCTTCCTTTTCTTGAGTCAGTGAACTACCCCCATTAATTCTGGAATCAGATGACCACAGGTTCCGCGAATCTTAAAGCTAAAGGTATTGACAGGACCCTAAAATTGACTATTAGGAATTTAGGGTGTCCGAGTCAGAAGTTAAGCAGCTTTCCCCATACACTTGAAAGGAGGAGAATAAGATACAGACAGTTTGTTTTGAAAAGCAAGTCAACCGTGATTGCAGTGGGGCATTGATTTTTCCAGGTTTTGAGGGGAAAGAACCACTATTTGAAACTATAAAGTATATTCAAGTATATTATAGTATTTAGCATAGTTGAAACACGTATGTAGTTATTTGTCAAAGGGGGATTGCCACCACGAATCGAGGAAACAGCTGTGAGGAAGCAGGTGGGTTCTGACGTCAGGACACACGCGGCTCGCGTGGCTAACCGGATGTTCCTGAGGATCCGCTTCTCGCTTCACTTCTTGCCCCGAAGGCATTTCAGAAAAGAAGTTCTAGATCTAGGCTTTATTGTGCCTCATCGTGAAATATAATGCCCCATAATCGACAGGATGTTGAACCAATTTTTTTTCCTTTTTATTAAGATCTTTTCAAAGTTTCAATATTCTGTTCCTATCCTCTCGATTTCAATTTTCATTATTCAGAGTCCTTGAGTTTTCAATTCCCTACTTTATTATTTCGCTATTTCGTTACTCACATTACTAATTATTTCGCTATTTCGTTACTCATATTACTACAATTTACACTTGTTACATATTAATAATCATTTTTTCTGTCAATAAGTAAAATTCTTGAAAAAAACCCAAGAATCGGGGAAATTTGAAGTATTATAGTATTCATTCTTTCCTTCAATTTCCCACCCAGTTTGATGGTGGTGGGAAAAAAGACGAAAGAAATAAAAAAATAAAAAAGAGAAGGAAGGGGATTTGGTTGTTTGCCTTCTCATTTTTCCTTCCTCTTTTTTATTTTTGTGGGTTCTTTTGGTTGAACCCCCTTTTTTGGGATTTATAGAGGAACGTTTTATTGTGTTTTCCCAAATTTGGTTGGTGGATTCTTAGGTTTTTTCAAGAATTTTACATATTAACTTGATTATTGGACGTTAAATAGGATTTTAAATTTGATTTTTATCTAATTTAAATTTCTTTAATTTTAATTTTTTCTGTGTTAAAAATGATTTAGTCAGTTTTGTACTCGGTTTTAGAGGAAATGCAAAAAAATTCAAACATCAATATTTTTTTTTTTAAAAACCTACTTTCCGATGGAGAACATTTTTTTTAAGTTCTTGGACTCATTTGAAAATTAAAATTCTATACAAGGTTGATTATATGTCAACATTTTGTACAAATTCTCTTGAAGGTGCAAGAAACATGAGCTTGAAAATGAAATATCGTAACATCCTAACGCCTATAGAAAAAATGTATAAAAAATGATTTAATTAACAATAATTGAGAATTTATAGAATTTTTTAAATCTCATGCAACTAAATCCGGACAAATTCAAAAAGGAAAACGTCATAGTAAATCCTAAGGTGTAATTTTGATCTGCGATTGGATCAATTAAAGCTAGAGCGCTTTAATCCATCGGTTCTTAAGGGTATGTGATACATAGTGACGTCACGAAATACCGATCGATTTTTTATTTACATTCAGCGGGTTTATTAAGAGAGAAATGCAAATATAAGGCTGAAATTTTGGGAAATGATAAAAAATATATTTAGACATCGATGTTTGGTGCGTTTCAGTTTCCAATTTGAAAGAAACAATTTTCAAAATAATTTATTTTTCAAAATAAACACTGGAGCGCACTAGACATCGATTCCTTGATATATTCCTTATCATTTCCCAAAATTTCAGTATTTTCAGCATTTCTCTCCCCCCCCCCTCTCTCTCTCTCTCTCTCTCTCTCTCTTCCTTATCATTTCCCAAAATTTCAGTATTTTCAGCATTTCTCTCTTAACAAACCCGCTGAATATAAATAAAATATTGGACGGTAATTCGTGACATCATTATACATCAAATACCCTTTAAAAAATCTACATTCGATCAATTTCAACTGACAGTTGTCAGGAGCCAACGTGAAGTTGTGCATTGAAGAATTTTTTTCACCTCAAATTAATCTCGAAATAATCTGAAAAACTTTTTTAATGCCTTATAATTTACTGTGATAAAAAAGATTTTAAAAATGTACTTTCTTTTTCGAATTTGTCCAGATTTGGTTGCATGAAATTTTTTATTTGTTTTTGGACGTTAAGTTTTGATCTTCATTATAGAATTTTAATCAAAAGCTGTTGATTCATTTGCAACATTCTTTTCTAAATGATTTTTGAATTTTTGAATTTTAACAATATTTTTTTTAGCAGATTCAACTTCTTCATTTCTCAGACCCTGCAAGAGAAAACTGTGTACAATATTGCTGATGTCTTTTAAGGCATATTCATATTTAAGGCAATATTCATTACTTCAAAATCTTTCTCATTTTGTTTATTTTCTGTTTAATAAAAAATTTCCCGCTTAATTATTAATTTTCCTCATTTTCGAGTCGAAACTCTTTGAAGGTAAAAAAGTCGGAAAATATCTATTTGAAGGTAAAATCGCGACGATAAGCAATATCTTGGCGTCAAAGCTCTTGAATATGAAGTCTTATAAGTCGAGCATTCAGGTTCGCACCGTTGACCTGCTTGGATGCAAATACATCGGTTATTTCCCTCAGCTTCACTGAAATTCATGTCAAGTGAATTCACTCGAAAAAAGTCGCACTTTTTCCTAAATCCAGAGCTTAGATCGATTTCGATATATCGTTCATCGAAGCCTCACATTTGAAGTATAAAATGGCAAAGATTATATATTTAAATACTGTATTTAAAAATAAACAAAAAAATGTATTCCAAGTGAAATCCAAAAACTAGCACGTCTTTTGGAATTTAATATTTTTAAAAGTAGTGATTTGTCCCTCAATGGTTCTTGGAAATTCGATTTTACCCTCCTACAAAACGTAGGAGAAACTTTGTCTGACTGCTCCGAAATAAAATGAGAATAAGCCAGGTGGGTCAGGTAGAAAATTTTTACCTGCGCAGAACACCTTTTACCCAAACATAAAGTTTGGAGCTTCGAATGTGCCAGTTGGAGAATTCTCTTCTTGCAATTTCGTCCCTTATGTATTTCCTATCTAACGTTATTTCAGGCGTTAGAAAAATCCAACAACCACCGAGAGGTCCCAAGCCAAGTTCCTCATCTGGTATATAGTAAAAATAAATTCTCCCAGGGTAAAAAAATATCAAACGTTCAACATATGACTGTCGTTTGTATATATCCGTTCTCCCCTAATTAATGCCAGATTTTCTTCACACTCAAGTAGGAAATTAACTGTTCAGAAAACGAATTATTTTTCTAAACATATTTTACACATTAATTATCCCTTTTAAGCTGGATGTTTCTAAATTTATTTTAAGCGTCTTTTATTTATTTTAAAGACGAATTGATTTGACGGTCATAGTTTGTAGGTACCTCAAAACTTTTAGGTAAAAAATCATGTCGGCACATAGAAAAAAAAAACAGCAAAAAATACTTATGAATGAAACATGTTCTTTAATTTTTTAATATTTTTCAATTAATTTACTTTTTTGAAATATAAGTCTGTCCTTGTCTAATAGTCTAACTGTAACTGGTCTTACTTAGAATACACTTTACACTTTTAGAAATTTTTTGAAATTTCGATCACTTTTCATTTACCGTGATTGAAAATTCATTTACTGGCGATTGAAATTTCCTTTACTGTGATTGAGAATTCATTTAATTTTGTTTGAAAATTAATTTATTTTAGTTAAAAATTCATTTATTTTAGTTACAAATTTATTTATTTTAGTTGAAAGTTCATTTATTTTAGTTAAAAATTCATTTATTTTAGTTACAAATTTATTTATTTTAGTTAAAAGTTCATTTATTTTAGTTAAAAATTCATTTATTTTAGTTACAAATTCATTTATTTTAGTTAAAAGTTAATTTATTTTAGTTAAAAATTCATTTATTTTAGTTAAAAATTCATTTACATATTTTAGTTAAAAATTCATTTAATTTTGGTTGAAAATTGATTCGGTTATGGTTATGCCGTTACATTAATTGAATTTTCATCTAAAAAGTAATTGAATTTTTTTCTAACCGTGTAGCTTAAAAGAATTCGAAATTTATAGGCTTAAAGTAAGACTTTGTTTCCACTTTGTGAATGTTCTGAGAAAAGCATTTATTGGACCTTTTTTATCAAGAATTTCCAAGAAATTTCGAATCAGTGATTTTCCTTGATACGAATTACGAATGAGTCGAGGTAGAAAATATGTTTGCTTCGATTGAGGATTGAAGTTCAGCTTCAGAGGTACCTTTTTTGTTATGGAAAAAAAAACATCCATATTATGGTAGAATGATCGAAAGATCGAGCTTGGAAAAGAAGAAGCGTCTCTTCGAGAAGGACTGGGTTGGGTTAGGTTTTAGGTAGAGGAGCCAGGACACCAACAGATGGTCGCAACCACGTGTTCGTTCTTAAGAACCTTCCACCGGTCTCAATTCTCTATATGTATATGTATAGGGTGGCCTGATTGGACACACGCGCACCACTTTTGAGTTCTCAAAATAATGCCTCCTTTTGTCCGTAGTTTGCTCACCCTTGACACCCGTCCGAATGCAAATCCGAATGCGAAAAGATTCCTTTTTTCCTATTTCAAAATGACTAATGCGATCAGACAGTCTTAAATTCTCTGAACTGCAAATGCAAGATTTCTTCTCGTTAGTTTTTGACCCTTTCATAGTTTCCTTGCAATACAACTTGCAAAATTTATTTTTGGATATGGAGCATTCAAAAGTAATTATAAAAACTTCACTTCTTTCAAATTTTCACTGTTGCGAGGACTGTTCCTATTTTTATCTTTCTCACATTTACTCTTTTGTTTTTTATGTAATTAATGAACGTTCCTTTAAATAGTTCAAATTTAATATTTTCGTAATGTTATTATTTTGTTTGGGCGACTAAGAACCATCCATAATCGAAAAATGAATTCTCTGAACAGTACAAAAGTTGCCTTGACAATTTAGATAATTAGATATTGCAATGCAGATGGAATTAAAATTAGAAAGAAAATTAAATCTGGTATTTTGGTGGAGTTGGAAGTTATAAAACTATTCAATTCCTTAGGAAATGACATATTTCCTATTCCTATATAGGAAATATTTTTATTTATTTTATCATTAAACAACTGTTAGTTTATGTTGATTTTTGCATGTTGCTATAAAAGCTTGTGAAAAGATTGTCAAAAGATTCGGATTTGCAAAACAATTGAAGACTCACCATGTCTAATAGTTTTTCAAAAAAGTAGAGTTTTTTCGCTTCCCATGGCTCAATTAGAAATTCAAAAATTAGTTCTAAGGAGCCTTTCTCAACAGCAAATTACGTCATTCTCAAATCGATTTTCGTACGTCACTAGCTTTATGTCCTGACCTATCGTAACTATTCTGCTAATTTAGATACGCCAGGATCGAAGCTGGGGAGAGAATAATAAAAATAGAGGTAATATGTCGACAGTCTGGAAATGAGATCGATTTTATGAAAGTGTGAATTCAAAGTCACATACATGATCATTTCTGGTGTGTATAGGAAATTTTTTGTCGTCAGTTTCCTGGATAAGATAATATTGTGTGCCTGTAATGTGAGTCTGTGTGAGTCTAATTGTGAGTCTGTAATGTAGTTTGATGTCTTCGATGTTTCGAACATAAAACATCTGCCGACTGTGTACAGACAGACCCCTTCAGGAACCTCCAAAAAGAATCATTTATGGGGTCCCTGAGGGTCCTTTGTGAAGACGACTTACGTGGGTTGAAAGGACGAGGAAGATTCCTTTTGTGCAACATGTGTCTGGCACGTGTTTCCTCGGGGAAAGGCATATTCTACGATTTTACGATTTATAGGATCTCTATAGATATAGCTATATAGTTGTATAGTGATATATACTATATGCTATATAGTCAATATAGTGAATCAGAGCGATCTTTGGGCAGCTGTTTGGGCCAGACTATAGGGATCCTTCGTTTTTAGGGTCAATAGGACTTTTTTCGGTTTGGATCGCCAGTGGCCTACCCTCACTATATTTGCTACAGAATAACGATCCATCCCTCGATTCTGGATTCTATTCTCGATTTTAGAATATTTTAGATTTGGGGATTTAGAGATTTAGAGTTAGACCCATAGTATTGGAAATATTATTGTTGAAAATAATTGGAAATATTATTGTTGAAAATAATTGAAAATATTATTGTTGAAAATAATTAGAAATATTATTGCTGAAAATAATTTGAAATATTATTGTTGAAAATAATTGGAAATATTATTGTTGAAAATAATTGGAAATATTATTGTTGACAATAATTGGAAATATTATTGCTGAAAATACTAATTGGAAATATTATTGTTGAAAGTAATTGGAAATATTATTTTTGAAAATAATTGGAAATATTATTGTTGAAAATAATTGGAAATATTATTGTTGAAAATAATTGGAAATATTATTGCTGAAAATAATTGGAAATATTATTGTTGAAAGTAATTGGAAATATTATTGTTGAAAATAATTGGAAACATTATTGTTGAAAATAATTGGAAATATTATTGTTGAAAATAATTGGAAATATTATTGTTGAAAATAATTGGAAATATTATTGTTGAAAATATTTATTGTTGAAAATGAAGTTTTATAACTTTAAACTTTTATATTTCTTCCATTTCGGATTTGAACTAGACAACATTTTAAAACTTTTAGGCTTTACACAGAAAACCGTGGGTGTTAATTTTGTTGCAGCTCATTTGTCAAGATTCTCAAAATGAGAATTCGACAAATTTCAACTTCCCAGCTGTAACATGAATGTAGTTGCGTTTCATACGAAACTTCCTAGGAATAAATAAATGAACTTCATGCATATCCCTCCATAGATTAAAGTCACTTTTTCGAATTTTGCGACAACGGCAGCACTGAAAGTACATTAAGGTGGTACCAATTTTTTTTCTTAGAATTTTCATGCTCTCACCCCCAAAATTTGTTCAAATCCACAAAAAAGAAATGCCTTTTTTGAAAAAATGCCTTTTTTGAAAAATGCCTTTTTTTAAAAAAGAAATGCCTTTTTTGAAAAAGAAATGATATTTAGAGGTTCCGCAAGCCCCATGAAGTTTAACACGTATTTCCCATAAGAAAAAAAGACGTTTTTGTTGATTCAGTATCGTCAATATTAGGTGAATCGAGTTGAAACTGAACATTTTTCGTCACAATTAGCCATAGAATACAAATGAACAATTACATTTTAAATATTTAAATATCACCTCCGTAAGTGGTGGTTCATAGGGTCCCAAAAAACCCCATAAGTGAAATTGGGTTTTGCGAGTGGTTTATAGGGTCCCAAAAAAAACCCCATAAGTGAAAAATTGGGTTTTGCGAGTTTTTGGCGCTAATTATGATTTTTTTCGCGGTTTTTTTTAGTAAAAATTGTTTCTAATACATAATATATTACTTTCTTCTGAAAATGACATGTTTTGATACATTTTTTAAACAATTCATTATTGTTTATAGTATGTAATAATCTCTTAGCTTAGAATAGAGTTAGAAGGTCGCGGTTTTTTCTGAATTCTTCAACTTGTTTTCAACTTTTCAGGTAGAGCGAGGCAATATTCAATTGAAGTTAACAGAAATGATTTTTAAAATAATTTATTATTATTTATAACAATATTCTCTTAGAATAATGCTAGAAAGTTGCGGTTTTTTCTAAAATTTTCCA
>JBAGKK010500550.1:0-14822 GCA_037177015.1 Euceroptres primus | reverse complement strand
TTCCCGACTAATACTTACTGTAATTACTATAATTGGGAAATTTCTGAGAACAACGTTGCCCATTAAATTATTATGTACACTCATTACTGGATCGACAGCACGGCTTGGGGGTAGAGTGTTCTCGATCCAATTCAGGACCACGTATATAGTCCGTGAACGTAGAAAAGTAAATGCGCAGAGAGTCGTGATGTAAAAATAAAATAAAATAAAATAAAACGTCTGGCGACCCTGACTGCCCGAGCGATGTTGGCTGGTCAAGGGACGCTCGGGGGGGAGACAAAATCAGTGAAGCGTGAACGTTGCGTTCGATCCATGTGCAGTCGATCCAGTAATGAGTGTACATATTACTTAGAAACACAAATTGACTGATGTCAATATTTTCGAAACTAGTTTTGAAAAATGATTTTTACCTTTACTGCTAGTAAAAATATGCCAAGTAGTTTAGGCTGAAAAAAATTTTAGTTTTTGGATCAGGATGAAAAGAAATTATTTTCTGATAAAAAAACTACCTTGAGTTATTGGCATATTTGGATTTTTGGTTGATGTTGGAAAATTTAAAAAAATTGATTTTGTGATATTATTTTGATTCTATATCCCAATTTCTATTTTGATGAACATCTCTCAACAAATTTTATTTATTAAATAATATTATAATTATTAATATAATATTTATTAAATAATAAAGTCTCAAACAATCATAATTATATCTAAATCGTTTGAAAAGTCTGTACAAAATCATGAAGACCTATTAATAAATTAACACAGAATAATTCCAATGATCAATTATATACAATAATATTATTCAAAAATCCTGTTTAAAAATCAAATATTGCCCAAAATTAAGAATCTTTTTGAGTATGCTTTTATTTTTCTTAAAACTTACACTCAGAAAACAAATTTTGTTGATTGAACCAAATCGTTTAGTTGATTTCAACAAAAATATTGGTTAAGGGAACCGAATGTATTTTCATTGTCATTCTATTTATTCTGTTTAATCACTGTTATAATCCCAAATTTCATGTTGTAATCAATAAATCTACTAATAATTCATAGTAGAATGGTCTATCAACGTTTTAAATCACTCTTAGTTTATTATGTAACCAGTATGAGCAAACTCAGCAGGAAAAGTAGAATTTTTTTTGAGCTCGGAAAACATTGTGATAATTTGTAACATAACCTCTACCGAGACGTTGAACATGGTCGGTTGCACCCACCTTGTTCAAACTAAGGGGGGAAGTGTCACGTCATACGTGACGTACATTACAATAATATTAAAATTATAAAGTAGTAAACGTCGCAAAGGAAATCAATAGTCGAAAAATGACGTCGAATTTTTGTAGCAGAATATTGGAGAGAGACAGAGAGAGAGAGAGCGAGAGGGGGTAGAGAGAGAGAGAGAGAGAGAGAGAGAGAACCATCTGCGGTCGAGGCAGACGGCAGACCAATACTCGATAATTCACGTGTCAAAGCATAGAAAATCCCTTTTTTCTTGGACAAGCAGGCAGTTGCAAGTTTCCAGTTTCATTGTGCATCCTTGGACAATCTTCACTCGAGGCCCGAGCAGATTTTCATCACCCTTGCTAGCGGTCGGTTTGATTTGAGTACGTAGTTCTAAGACTCTAAGTTCTAAGTCATTGCAGTTATTCTATCCAGCTCTCCAGTGCAGTTCTTCGGTGTTCCTATTCTTCTGGGATTAAGTAGCAGACAATTAGATCAGCATCATCAGCCGCATTACCAGCGTTAACCGTTGACAGCTGTACCCCTTTTAATTGTAGTCGTATAATTTTTTATCTCGCTATCACTCAAGAGGCAGTGCAAGTCGAATTTTCGATGCGTTTGTTATGAAAAATATCGTACACACCTAGTGGGGAATGGCGGCGATGTCTGACGAGTGTGAGGTTAGCTGCCCGAGCGAAGCGAGTACATACATACCACTAGGTATGTAATATACTATTCTTTCTATGCTGCCAAAAAAGGACTCGAAACTATTGGTGAAGTTCATGTACCAGCATCTCTTTCTTACTTAATCTTTCTCTCTCTCTCTCTCTCTCTCTCTCTCTCTCTCTCTCTCTCTCTCTAATGTATAATAAATAAATGCAAAGTTCAGTTGTAATTTATTATTCTACCTTTCTTCTTGGTATCTTCAACCCTGTTTCGGGTCTTGAAATCAGTTATACTGATTTCGAGTACCCCAAACTAAAGAGGAGCTTGCAAATGAAATTGATAAGTTTGTGATAATGGTTTATTAGGCGTCACATAATTATTTTACAAAAACGTTCTTCATAAAATGAATATCTTGTAAAAAAATAGATTGAAAATTGTGTCGATAAGAGAATAACTTGTGGGCAACTATCATTTGAATTTCTATTGGTATTGATATTTAAGATTTATAAAAATTATTATAAGTAATTTTTTCAAATAGAATTTAGTCACCAATGAGATGTTCTTCTCTTAGTGTTTTCCTCGAAAGTACTGAGTATAATTTATGAATTACTTTATTTACAGTCATCTCATAAGTATTCGATCCCTTGAGAGTTTAATTTTATCTCTGACTCTCCATATAAACATACAATCACACATGTTTCAGAGTCTTTATGACTTATTATACAAATTTCTTTTTTACATTATTGTAAATTTTAATTTAGTAATATTGATTGCTTTAACCAAAATTATGAAACCTCCAATATAAGGTGATTTCTTTTTCTAAATTTTTTTAATCCTGGAACTTCTGGAAACAGAAGCAGGAAATAAAAACCCTTTTATGAAAGTAAAACAGGAGTTGAGATGAAAACGAAAATTAAGATCTTTCTATAATATTAAAATCTGTTCGACAACCTAACATCCTCATTGTGAAGTTATTATCTTACGTAGACTCTGCTTCATCTTGTGTTGTAAGTATATATTTTCAAAATTTCAAGGCTTATAATATAATTAAATGGTACATTGCTCTCCTGCATTAGAGCAGGTTTCGGGGATGGCCTGTATGGCTCAGCTTTCTCGTCCCCTTGGACCCCTCACCATCGGCGAAAATTCCTGGAACGCTTCTACCGGGGGTAAATAAAGCGGGAGAGCAGTGTAATCTAATTACAAAAAAAGGAAATCAAATAAAAAAGTTGTCAGACAGAAACCAAAAGTTGATACTGACATTCAATCTTTTGCAATTATTAATGCTTTAAATAGAAATAGTAATTATTAATATATTTAAATGATTTGCAAGTAACATGTAACCTTGAAAACTAGATTTCACCAATAGCACTTTCTTGCTATTGGTGACATTTTTAAATCTGAAGCAAAAAGCTATTTCTTTTTCTAAAATCTAAATGATTCTATAATTAAGTATTATTAGAAATTTCTCTTACGTGCACTTAATAGCTTTTTTATGGACTGCATTTTTATTTCGCATTGCACTTCGTACGTTTTTCACTAACAATTTCGCATTGCACTTCGTACGTTTTTCACTAATAATCTAATGAATTAAGAAAGAAGGGAAAAGCAAATAAAAATGAAAAAATATTTTAACGAGAACTATAGAACTATACACCTATTCCATAAAGAATTTTTTTTAAATAATGGAATAAAAATAAATGAAATTATTACAGAATCAGAGTCTAAAGTGAAACCATAAACGGTTTCGTATACAGAATTTTCATAGAATGATTTGACACAAACAAAAATAATTATCAACTATTGCCTTATAATTCCCATGTATAATTAATTAACTTATAATTCTAAATTTTCAACTATTGCCTTCTAATTCTAAGATATCATTCATTAACTTATAATTCTAAATTTTTGTAATTATGAAAAGTAGTGGAAATAATATATTTCGTAAAGAGTGTATCTTTCCTACATACAAAAATAACAATTTAGAAAAGTAACTTCGTGATTAGAAAGGGCAGGGGCGATTGACTTTGCCCTATTTGAAGATCGCAGACTACTAAAAATTTGAATACTGACTTTTTTACAGTGTTGGGGAGTAACTCGTTACAAGTAACGAAGTTCCTCAAAAAGTTCCAGTTCCAGTAACTTTTGCAGTAACTTAGTTATTTTTTTAAATAAGTAACTTGTAACGTAACTTAGTTCCATTATATCATTAACTTGTAACTTTAATTTATATATAAATATTTATATATACATATTGTATATGTACAAAATTTAAAAATAAACGTGCTTCCATGTGAAACTTGTAAACATTTGTCTTATTTTTATTCCCAGATTGTACCTTTTAAACTTTTATTCACGTTTATTCACTTTATTAATATATTGTTATCCAAAGCCAGCTTCTGACATAAAAAAAACTAAAGTAACTTTAAGGAAAATTGAAGTTACTTTAGTCAGTAACTGTAACTGTAACGAGTTACTTTTCATTTTTGTAACTTCTAACTTTAGCGAGTTGCTTTTTTCATAAAGTAACTGTAACAGTAACGAGTTCCTCTTTTTACAGAAGTTGCCCAACACTGCTTTTACAATGTATTTCGCAATTGCTGGTCTAAACATTTAGTTCATTGACAACGGCAAAATAAACAAAATGATTTCCTTCATTAGACATAATTTTGAGTGTCCCAAAATGAAAATACACAAGAAGTGTATATTTTCAGATTCTCTCAAATACATTTTTGAAGAGCAACTGTATTTTATTTTCAGATATTAAAAAAGAAAAGCATACAAAAAGAGCTAACGAAGCAGTTTTTACAAACACGAATGTGCTCGAAAGAAACGAAGATCATGCTAATAATCTGCAAAAAATTTTGAAGAAAGAAGATTTAATCACGTTTGATTTGCATTGATTAAAAATGAACCTGAAATTCCAAACAGGAGGGGCATGGTTCATTGAATTATGCACTATCTTCTGGATTCAAGACAAAACAAACGCAAATAAATCAGGATGGTTAGATAATTTGACAAACTATTTAAAAAATGACAAAAAAGAATACCAAATCATACTACTGTTTGATCAGAATGGGAAAAATAAAAAATCAAGAGAAAGCGACATAATCAATTCGATTTCAAAAAAGCTACCTACAATGAAAGTCAGCTTTCCGGAAGCAACTGTGAACAAATCACAGGAGCTGCGTCAATTACCATCGATTTACAATCTTCGAAACACGATGCATATCATCGTTCACTTGTCCAAGGACAATCGAAACATGACACAGCTTCATAGCTTTATTACTCAACTCTCAGAACTAAGAAGACACCCAAGATGTCTAATTATCTTTCCCCAAGAAAAAGAGAGGTTCACATATCTAAAATTATTGCAATAGAAGTGGTCCAAAAATTTTCTGGATGTTACTCTCCTCGAACTTGTGAAAGCTGATTATATGGATAAATTCATTAGAAACGATTGCGTCAAGGAAAACCTTCCTGGTTTTCTCTACCGTCTGGCAAAACTGGATTTCGCCACCAGAGAAGAAGCGAGAATCGGTTCTTGTGAGGAAAAACTTCAGTTTCTCCAACCGAATTTGTGCAGGTTTCAACCAAATGGAGATTCAGCAATGCCTTCGTTCTCGTCAGTTTATTATTTTGCTTCGAATGATGCCCTTTGATAGAAGAAATTTCAGCCTGCTACAAATGGTGCAAGTATTTCTTAGCACTCCAACGCTACATGAACCTCGAAAGCTAGCTGTGCGAATTGTCTTTGGGGGGGATAGTTCTATCCTGCTTGATGAATTCGTCCTTCATCCATACAACATTTATAGACACGAGCTTGAAAGTAGAGAAGAAGTTTGAGATGGAAACTACAGATGATGCAGTTTCCTCCAATTTAGAGATTAAAGTGAACAATTATTATTTAACAACGTTTTATAATGTCACTGAAAAGAGTATCAGACTCTTGTTGAACAAGTCTACAAGATGGGAAGTTGCTGGTCAAGAATGTCTAAACCGACTGGTTCAAGACAAGAATGTAGCCTGTATTTGGAAATCGGACTCTGCGAAATGGAGCGTTCAGAAAAACAGAGACACTTGTGGTCGACTAATAGCCAAGATTATCTCTGAACCACTGAAGACTACTTGGACTGGTATAGTCATGGCACCAGGGTCTCCTTATGTCCAATGATTTGATAAAACAATCCTCATTTTGATTCCATCGAGAGTTGTTGAGATATGGCAGAAAATACAGTTTAACGGATCATCTTTTATGGTCAATGATGATAAATCATGCATAACAAAAAGAGAGGCTGAATCAGTTCAGTTGAACTTTTTGCATATCTCAAAAATAATTCAGGAAGAGAAGTCGCTATTAGAGATTAAGTTTTTTTCCCTGTGTCAACTTTTTGGACCTGAAACAAAAGGAGTTGTTTGATATTGATGCAAAAGTTTATTTAAATAGATAACATAATCAGTATACTTTTCTGATTGAATAACACAAACTTTTGATCATGAAAATATAAGTAACAATAAATTATTATTTAGATAAAACAATTTAATTTTCTTATTTTGTTTAGTTTATTTTTTTGTTTTTTTATATTTTTTCTTATTTTGTTTATTTAAACTAATTATTTAACTACCCACTTAAAAACCTACGTTGGTTAACTTAGCTGATCGCTTGAGGATAGAACAATCTCCCAGGAATGTTTTGTATAATGTACAAGTAGCCAGGAATATTATTTTGTACATATAATGTATGTACATATAAAAAAAATATATTTTGGACAATATTAACCGAACCAGAGTGCTGTTTTGTACATAATTTCTGGGAGATTGTGCTACGCTCGATCAATTTATTTTAATTTAAACAATTTTTAGTTAATCGGAAATTTAAATAAAATTTTAAAATTCAACCTCCTTCGAAATTGTATAATTTAAAATTCAAAGGCGTACTTCATAATTCAACTGAGAAAATATATATACATATTTGATATAAATCAAACCATTCAAACGAGCCATTTTCTTTGAAATTGCGTGTTAGTTTTAATCTTATGAATTTCAAACTGAATTGAGAATTAGCAAATATTTTACATGTCTTGCTTAAAATAATTGTTGTGGTATTATGATCAGTAAAAATTTTCTGAAAAATGTTCGAACTGTAAATTAAATAAATAAAGAAGAAGAATGCGCGTTCGCAAAAATATTGATTTTTTCATTTGAATTCCCCTCCACAAGTAAAAGGGAAAGGAAAAAGGGAAAACTGAAGAATATAGTTGAAAATAACTTTTATTTTATATATTTACTTTTATTCCTCTTTATTTTATTTTTACTGTTTGAAACTTTTATTTATTGATAGAAGATCAAAAGAAAAATGCAGAATATAGTCGAAATCTTTTATTTTTTATATTTATTTAATTTTTCCTGGAGACGTTCCCCAGCATTGTGCTATTGACTAAAAATATTTATTGAATTATTTTATTTGTCCTACGTGTCGATTCACTTTCTGTTTTTTATCTTCGTAGAAGGAGATACATTTTTTGTCATGAGCGTAAAATTATGAAAATCATTGCATAAAAAACACTTGTTCAATTAAGTCTACATTTAATGAGCTTCATATTATAATTAAACTGTTTTAAATTACATTTTATCTGCTTTAAATTTCATTTAATCTTCTTTAAATTCAGTGTAAGAAAATAAATAGGACACCTTGCGCATAAAAAATTGGAGTAACACGTATGATTCCGTTTTATCGCTAAAGTAATTTTAGCTAAGCTAAGTAGAATATAAAATGAACAATTGACACGAATATTTCTAGGTTTTTATAGACTTAGAAGTTTAAAACCTGCTCATTAATGCCATTTTATTGTTTACCAATTGTCAGACTAACATAGTAATTTACAGTTATTAATATCGATTTTGTCGCAAAACTAACATCTAAAGCACAAGATATCGTTTTTTAAATTATTCCACATTCTGTAGTAAACCCTGCAGCACAATTTTCCCAACTGTTTTGATATGAGTGCATGAAAAAGTGAATGAAAAAATCGACATCCTGGATTTTTAAAATAATCGTGAGTTAATATTATAAAATGCACAAAATTAATATTTTCAGTTTCTGGAACTAAATAAAAAAGGTTTTAATAAATTTTATTAAAAAATCAGTATCGTACAGTGGTGCTATTAAGTTCAGCCATTGCGTATTTTTCTTAGGCTTTTTAACTTTACGCTCAAGAACAAAATGTTTCAGATTTTTCATTTTTACAGTCAGAGAACTCAATTCTGAAGAGAAATTAATCATTTTTAGATTTTTAAATCATTTTCTACTTACTAATTATGTCGAAAAGTTGTACCTTTTTGTACCGCGGATCTAAATAGGTACAACTATTGTTTTTTAAAATGTTTTAAATTAATAAAACAATTATTAATACTTAATTTCTATTTAGAATCATTATTTAACTATTCAAAAATACTTTTTTGTATTAAAGTATGAAGAAAAACACGGGCAACCGAGAATTTTTTATTACTTTTAAAACTACTGAACTGATACAAAGTTCGGAGACCTAATCAATTTTTTAAATTGCACCCACATATTTAAACATTTTTCAATGCTTGTACAGAAGTGGCAAAAAATTCCTCCATCATCCTCATTAAAGTAGGAATCCTTCTGAATTTTATATGCTAGGAGATTATTATTTTAATTTTCATTATCATATGAAAAAACATACTTAAAGTGAGTTGTACCTTTTAGCCCCACCATGCGCGAATAGCCCTACTCTAGGGTATTTGGAATTAATTTCTGCTTGTTGGACTTTTGTTTCATTTTTAAAATGAATTGAATATTTTTGTTTTCTGAATAACTAGTAAATAAGTTAAGATTTTTTGATGTGGAATTTATTTTTACAAACAACAAAGCCACTTGAATCTTATACCCTTAAATTCATTTTGTACAGGAAATTCTATTTTATTTTCAGATACGTGAAATAAAATGCTTACAAATACAGTTGATTTAGCAAAAAAAAAAAACAATTCAATTTTATTGATATCGATAGTTGTTCCACGTTCACAACAACATTGCAAACCTACCCATAAAAAAAGATAGCTCAAATTTTATTCAGATTTACTTTAAATAAAATTTGATCACATCACATGGACATGATTTGAATTGAATCAAAAATGAATCTGAAATTTCAAATTATATTAAAACCAATTGGGTCTTGGATTATTGGATTACAGGTCCTCTTCAGTATTCAACAAATAACTCATGCAAGAAAATCATCATGGTTAGATGATTTTGTAAATTTTGCACAAAAGGACAACAATGAGTACCAAGTAATGCTACTCTTTGATAAAAATGGTACAAATGACGCAACGAAGCAAAACGACATAGTCAAGGCCATTTCAATGAAGCTACCCGCGATTAAAACTACTTTTCAAGATGCAACAGTTGAAAAAGCTCACGATTTGAGTCAATTACCATCGTTTTATACTCCACGAACAACGTTGTATGTCATTGTTCACTTAGCCAAGGTCACTCGATACTTTACTCAATTAATTGACTTTCTTGATCTACTCTCAGAATCAAGAAGACACCCAAGATGTCTGATTGTCTTTCCACAAGAAGAAGAAAGATTCACATATCTAAAATTATTGAAACAGATGTGGTCCAAACAGTTTTTGGATGTTACTATTCTTGAGCTTGTGGAAGCAGAAAATGCAAAGAAAACGTTGTCACGGAGTTTGCAACAGAAGGTGGAAGTGATTCACCAGTACAATCCATTTGCAAAATCCTATGACAGACTCGAGTATTGGTCAAAAATTTCCTGGTTTCCTGAAAAGACCCACAATTTACATGGACATAAAATGAAAGTAGGTGTGATTCATGTTCCCCCTTCCTCTTTTCTGGAAATCAACAAAACAGGACATGTAACCAATGCATTTGGCAGCTCCATTTTCCTGACAAAATCAATTTCCGAATCTATGAATTTCATGATAGAATGGTTTCTTTTAAAAGGGAAGGACCGTTTTGGTGAACGCAGTTGCAACAAGAAGAATCTAACTGGTTTTCATGGATCTGCTCTGCACCACAAAATCGATTTCTTCGGTTTAGAAAATGCTAGACTCGGTTCCTGTGAAGAACAATTTGTTGAATGGAGTAAAGGCACAGACGGTCTTAAATTCGTACTGATAGTACCAGTTTCTTCAACTGAATCAGTTTCACTCTCAGCTCACTGGAGATTTTACAACGCAATTGTGATCGGCAGTTTATTCTTTTTGCTGTGGATTCTATTCCGATTGTTGCCCTTCGACGGGGAAAACTGGAGCCTGATGCAAATGGTGCAAGTTGTTCTTAGCACTCCAGCAGTTCATGAACCTCGAAATTTTGCTGAACGAATTGTCTTTGGAGCGATTCTTTTATCCGTCTTGATGAATTCGTCCTTCATTTATACAACACTTACGGATACCAACTTAAAAGAAGAGCAGAAAATGGAGATGGAAACACTAGATGATGTGGTTTCTTCGAATTTACAATCTCTGATGACGTCATATTATAAATCTTCGTTTTATAATGTTACTGAGAAAAATCTGAGACTCTTGTTGGAGAAAACTAGAGAATACGAAGGCTCTACACAATTGTGTATAGATCAGTTGGTTAAAAAGAGGAATGTAGTCTGTGTAAGACGAAGTGATTCTGCAGAATTGGGCGTCGAAGAGGATAGGGACAGTTGCGGTCGACCAGTAACCAAGATTATAAAACGACCACTAAAGATCTCTGTGACTGGTTTTTTAATGGCAGCAGGATCTCCTTATGTAGGACGATTTGATGAAACTATACTTATTTTTATTCAATCTGGAATTGTTGATAAATGGCAAAAGCTCAGGTTTAACAGATCTTCTATTATAGTTAATGAAGATGAATCTTGCAGAGTGAAAAGAGGTATCGAGTCAATACAATTAAAAAGACAAATGAAATATGTTCTGCTTTATGGGTACGCTTTGGCCATTGTCAGCTTCATCTTTGAAGTTCTTTTCGCCTTCTTTAAAAAAGAGAGAAACGAGGATTAAAAAATTAATTTTCTGCTCTGCTTAGTAATCTTTCTTTGTGTTTTTGTGCACTCCAAATTACAGGTATCACAGTGGGTATGTAGTTCAATTCTAGGGGAAACAGGGATATATATTTTCGAAAAAAGGGGATTTTTTTAAAAAGGGGGAATTTTTTTGATTAAAAATACCAGGGGAGTGAATAAATATTATTAAATTGAATATTTATAGAAGCAAGAAAGAAGGAAACAAAATTAATTTCAATGTATTTTGAAAGAGGCAGCAATACATTTCTTTAAAAAATGAGTGTGAGTCATAATTATTTGTCTAATAATAATTATTTGGCATTTTGTGTTTTTTCTTTAATCTTACTAAATAGTCGAAATCTTTATCCAATCTTAATTAGGAATAGCTCACTTTGTTCATTGGAACATTCTCTACAATTCTGTTTGTTAAATTTTATTAAAAATAATTTGTTTATGATTTGTTAACTGAACAAATTTTGTACGGCCTGTAGTTTCTAAAGAAATTATTTTTAATAAAATTAAACGAACAGAATTGTAGAAAATATTCTAATGAACAAAATGAGCTAGTGTTCATTCAAATTGGATTAAAACTATGAAAGTAAGATTAAAGGAAAAACATAAAATGTCGAATAACGTTTATTAAACAAATAATTTTGACCCAAACTAATTTTTCCTAAGAAATATATTACTTCTTCTTCCAAAATGCACTGAAATTAATTTTGTTTCTTTTTTTTCCTGCTTCTATAAACCGTTCTTTAGATTGGTGTTAAGTCAAAGCTGAACTTTTCGAGCCAAAAATATAGCGGACCAAATTTCTCAAAAATGTTTGAAACTTGATAAAATTGGTAATATTTAGGTTCTCGAGGCCGCTGAATCCAAATCTGGAGTTAGATTAGTCGAAAACCTAAATATGACCAATTTTAACAAGTTCCAAACATTTTTAAAAATTTTGGCTTGCCATACTGAATCCGCCATTTTGAATTTTGAAAATCTGATATCAGATTTGGATTCAGCGGCCCCAGCAATCTTAAGATACATGACCATAATTAAATCGGATTGTATTTAAATATATTATTTTTAAGGTGCACGTATACGTGTCATGAAGCAAAAGTGGCACTTTTTTTTGTCTCTATATACATACGTGTCAATGACGGCGAAGGGGTTAACTAACCGTAAGAAGAAATAATGAAGCGAATAGTACATTGCAAATGAAGTAAATTGAAAGCTTTTTAAATAGATATTCGAGTATAAATTAGGAGAATTTTATTAATGAAGTGTCACTGTAAAAAATTGTTGAATGAATTTTTCTCCAATATAGTTAGATCGCAAATTATGGCAAGGTTTGGAAATTTTTTCCAAGATCTCTAGAAAAAATTTAAGACAAACTTTGTGTGGATCATTTGTTGAAAATGTTGTGCATTATTAATTCAAAATTATAGTTTTTGAAATTTTTGCATTCAATAAGGCAAATAAACTAAATTCGGATCAAGGATCCAAATACGAATCACTATTATTTTTGACACAAATAAACTAAATTTTTGTGAAACGTTTAGCTTAATAAATAAACTGAACATTTCACAAAATTCTAGTTTGTAATTATATTTATTTACGGAAAAAGCGATAATGATTCGCATTTGAACCTCTGATCCGGAATTGGTTCCTTACCCTTATATCGAATTTTATAGAAATTTAACTCTATCCTAAAAAAAATTCTAAAGTCCTGACATCTAATTTTACCAAAGAATCACAGAAGGAATTATATATATATATATATATATATATATATATATATATAAATTTCAGATTAAGGTAAATTAAGGTAGATTAGGTAAAATTTTTCAAAAATAATTGAGGAAAAATTATCTAAGTAAGTGAAAGATATTCTACCCACAAAATGTAAAATATTTCCTAAGAAAGAAAAGAAGAGTTTTTTTACAGTCCAGGGAAAAAAGCTTTCACTAATTACTTTAGTGAAACCTTTTTCTTTAATTTAATACTGCGAAAGTTAAAGTTTAGAAATGTTTTAATTAAAAGCGTGAAAATGTTGCTGCGGTGTTGTGAATAAAAAGGAAACAAATAAAAATATCCATGGGTATTGATTTTGTGGTGAACCCTTCTATTCCTGTTTCTACTTATATTTCCTATTTCTATAGTATTATCTGATACTACTAACTAAAAAAACTCTGACAGTTTTTGATTTATTTATAAATGTCATGCACATTTGAGAAATTATATTGTAACATTTAAGCATATATAACCAATATTACTATTTTATCTTTTCCCTGAGGGATGGGAAAAATAGTTAACACTCTTTTTGCAGAGTTTTAAGCATATAAAAATTTTATTATTTTTCCAGTTATTATTACATTATTATTATTATTATTATTATTATTATTATTATTATTTTAGCCTTGAATTTATCAATTTTCGTGTAATTGTATACTCCTCAATTTATCAAAATGAGTTTTTAAAGCTTGCTTTAATTATCAATTTTTTTATAAATTTTATATTTATTTTTTAAAATAATATTGTAGAATGAGCCTGCGTATATGCAACCCGCAAATAATTAAAGCAAAATGTACAGTCTAACGACTGTGGTTCTGTTGGTATGTGCCTAGGAAATAATAAAGGTAAGCAGTCGATAAAAAAATATATTTTTATTCTACCTAATAAAAAATGTTATTTATTACAATTTTGCATTTTATTCCCACATAAAATCATATGAAAACATTTTTATTCGTTATATTTTATTTAGTTATCATATACTCATGACATATATTAACTATTATATTTTTTCGTCCAATTTTCTTTAATTTTCCCTTTGTAACAAAATATTTCGTCGTTGCCGGAGCCTTCTCATTTAAAAAAATCTTAATATAATTACTATAATTGGGAAATTAACGAAAACACTGTTTTCCATTAAATTATTATTTATATATTACTTAAGGGCGTGTGATACGTCATGATGTCACGGATTACCGACGGGGTATAAAAAATATTCGGCAATCCTATTTTTAAACAAACAAAGATATCAAGTTGAAACTTAAGAGAATGATAGGAAATATAATAGGCCACATCTTTTATTTGTCATTTCTTCAAAATTTTGAAAAAATTTTTTTTCTAAATTATGAAAAAATGACACATAACAGATGTGCCCATTCATATTTCCTATCATTCTCTTAAGTTTTAACTTGATATCTTTGTTTGTTTTAAAATAGGATTGCCGAAAATTTTTTATAACCCGTCGGTAATTTGTGACATCATAACGTATCACATTCCCTTAACCCTAGAATGGTTAACTGGGGTAATACGTTACCCCATTCGAAGTTTGAAGTACGATACTGACTATGATCAGGTACGGTTTGGTGCGGAACCCTAACCATAATTCACTACAACTATACGGCAACCGACTTTGGTCAGTGAGCGAGTGTATTAGTGTTTCCTGTGAATTCTGTGCTGCAGTGAATATCGACTGGGGTAACACATTACCCCAGTTAACCATTTAAGTTCGAGCATTGTCTCGGTAAGTGAAATTCAGTTTTCTGGTTAAAGCGGTTCAGTTAGATGATTTAAGCATGAATTTAAAAGTTCGAAGTGTAAAAAAAAGTTTTTAAATAAAAATAGCAACAAATGAGGTACAGTAAATTTCTGAATTTGAAGTGTCATTCAAAGCTTGAGCAGTCGGATAGTATAATGATTTCAGTTGGACGTCTTAAGCATGAATTTGAAAGTTCAAAGTGTAAAAAAAATTTCTTTAATAAAAATTGAAAAAAAATAGGTATAGTGAATTTGTGAATTAAAAGCGTCATACAAAACTTGAGCCTTATTCGGATAGTACTTTGGATAGTATAACAATTTCTAGTGACCGGTTTGTTCCTCACTGTAGAA
>JBAGKK010500539.1:0-14824 GCA_037177015.1 Euceroptres primus | reverse complement strand
ATGAAAAACTGAATCTTATGTTGCTTTTGAAACGAGTAATAAAATATAGAAATATAGAATATAAACCAGGGAATGAAACTTGAATTTTTCAGTGGTCGTGGCTGGTTTATGAATTACACAACATGACAGTTGTAAACGACTTAAAGTTTAAACCTGGTCATTCAAACTAGGAATAACGATCCTGGAACTTTGGTTGAACGATATACAAAACTAGATTTCGTAGAATCTGGGTACAAATTTACTGCTTTCGATTACATTACTGTTATTGGTACACCCCATTAAACACTCAGAGAAAAGTTTGTTTGATTCAAACAAAATTTGATTAAATCAACCAAATAAATGCATTGCTATATAATCAACCAAAGTTTTGGTCGAATCAAGCAAAGTGTTAGTAGATTCAATCAAAAATTTGGTCCATTCAATCAAACTTTTTGGTCGATAAAAAATATATTATATTAAACCAAATGTTCATTCAAATCAAATAAATATTTTTTTGAAACAACGAAAATTTGTTTGAAATAACCAAATAATTGTGTCTTTACAAAAAAAAAAAGGTACCTAGTTTGAATAGAAATAGCTTTCTGTTCGAGACAGATAGTCTCTTCCTTTTTAAAAGTTATCGTTTTACACTTTGAAAAAAATGAATAATATCTTATTTAATTATTATTTTAAGGGAAAATATTTTTAAGTGCTGACATTGTTTTGATCGTGAATTTTAATAATAAAAATTATTTTATTTAGTTACTTACGGGTTCCATCGAAACGTGTTGCGATGGTGTCAAGGAAAGTATTCTGGGGGGCGAGGAGGCCCTTCCTGGCCGGCATTGGGGCCACCCCGCCGCGCTTTAATGCGCCTGGATCTGCACAAAAATTATATAAATTGTAGAATAATTAAAAATTAGACAATATCTATTTCAAATCACACTGAGATAAAAGTTCGTGTTTTGTTGGCTCAACAATATTTTTGTTGGTTCAACAAAACGCAAACGTTTTGCTATACTAACAAAAATTTGATTGAAGAACAAAAAGTTTTCTTGCATAATTACCAACAAAATTATTTTGTTGTCCAAACTAAACAGTTTTCTCAGTGTATTCAGTTTCTACATTTCAAGTCGCAGAATCTTTCGTCGAGGAAATATTGATGTTTAGATGAAATAAATGGAGACATACATTTTTTCGATTTGGGAAAAAACTTTTTGCTCCAATGTTATGAATATTTGAAACTTGAATACCAGTTTTTAGAAAACGACCAAATTCTTCAAATTTCTGTACTTTTCGTTACCAATACAAATATTAAATTTTTTTCTTGATTATAAAGTGTTCTATCATTCTTTTTGGAAATCTAGTGGTGGATGAAAATACATTAATTTGGAGAATATTATTTTACATATTTTAGGAAAGATTTTATCGAACTTATAAACTTTCCAAAAAATAATTTGTTTTACTTATAGAGAGTGCTTTAGTCAGGTTCCAGCTGGTGGCAATAATTATGGTTATGGAGGCAACTAAAGATATGCTTCGCTCTAGTTTTCCAAGAACTTTCTCTAGTTTCTATCCATCGACTCAAATCGGTATATGCATAACGAATATACATATGTACTGTCCAAAACTTTGGATATCGTGTTCTCCAAGTAATTTGCATATCTACATACTACTTTTGAAAAGCTAGTTGCTAATCACTTTTGAAAAGTTTCTTCAGCTAAAACTATTACAGCAGCTGCTGGCAATTAACAATTAAATATGAATAAGAAACTTTGCTTTTATGCTAATGCTTTGCTGATATTGCATTCAAGGAATTTTAAATCCAACAACTGAAAATATGTAATATGAAAACTTCAAAGGCTGCTAATTAATTGCGAAATTTAAAGAACGGACATATTTATTCCGTTTAATTTAATACTTTCAATTTATATTTTAATATGTACAGGAGACGCGTGGCGGTCTCGGGTAGATGAGGCAATGAACTTTCGAGTTCCAAATGCTGATAAATAATAATAATAATACGAAAACTTCAAAGGCTGCTAATTAATTGCGAAGTTTAAAGAACGGACATATTTATTCCGTTTAATTTAATACTCTCAATTAAATTTTAATTAAATAATCATTGATAGCCATTTAAGTATAAACATCATGAAACTGCAATTTAATTTTGTTGGATATGATATATGATACGAAAATGAAACCTTGAAAATTTAAACCCGAAAAATACGATTTGAATAAAATATTAAATCTGAAAATTATAAAAGACTAATTAAAATAATTGGTTTTAATTCAACCATATCATCGGTTAAAGAATATTTATATGATTTTATTTTACTTTTTAAAGTCTTTTAGTTAAATTGATGGACAAACATATTATTTAATTTCTATTACAGTCGCAAAAATGTTACATTACTATCCAACTCATTTTACGACTTGAAATTTGGGTTCATGTTTTTTCCAGTCTATAGTGTTCAATCCCTATAAACTAATAAAAAGATCTCTCAGGAGGATTACGTAATATCGAACTGATATGATTGTCGGAAAGGAAACTTGAACAATAAAAGTCCTATGACATAATTACGTATTTTTACTGCGAGAGGAAAATGACTTTCGTTGACCTTGAACTCAGTTTTATTACTTTCAATCGATTTTATCTTGATTGTACCATTCAGGAACAAAACTACCCAAAAAGGATTTCAGAAATTAAATTTCGATTTCAGTATTCCATTTTTAAAAAATTGAAATGCAAATGAAGGTCGCTTTAAAGAGAAACCAGGGTTTGTGAAATATTTGACATTATTTGTTGTAACTAACAGAGGTTCAGTCTATTTTCAAATTTTTCCCTGAAGAGAATTTAAAAAAAAACTTTTTGACTCGATTCAAAAGAGTCGTGACAAGTATAGTAAGCTAGTAAAGTATAGTAAGCTAGTAAATGGAAAATTGTAACGAATACACAGTGTAGAATCTAATCGAGCGTGTAAATGAACGTTATACATACAGATATACACTTATCCACCTAGAAAATTGGCTATAAGCCAGAACTTCCAAAATCGTAAATTCTACCTCCGTAATTTCCCTTACAATGCTCAATATAAAAAGTGCTTTTTTCCAGATCGTCAGAAATAAACAATTTTCAAATTTTCATCGGCTTTTATATAAAAAAATCCTATAAAGAGATTTACGTTGTGTTAATATTTGTTATACAAGCTAAAAATATAATTATTAGTTTTATAAAACTATACAATTTTACAATTTCAAAATTTAATGTTTTAAATATTTCAAGATGTTTAAATATTTAAAGTCAAAAAAATCTTTTTTCAGGACAAGCTTTTGTGTAAATAATGGACTATGAAAAAACTTTTTCAGCATCAGCACTTCGTCATTACATTTGCAAGTGAAAAAGCTTTAGCTTTTCAGAGTTAACCGACGTCGAATCACTTAGAACTTTTTTTATAAAACCGATTTCATTGTTCCTGGCGGAAAAAACACGAATCTGCTACGAGAAAAGTAGAACAAGGTTAATGATACGAGACAATTGTAAAAATAGACAAGCAGCTGGCTAAGTTCAAAGAAACTACATATTTCAGAATCCATAAAACTTCAGAGATGATCGTCGAATTTCACTTTCTAGGTTTTTATTCGCTCTATTTCTCTCTACTCTGTGACAAACGAGAATTGTGACAAGAGCGGAAATCCACCTTCTTTCTTGATTGTTAAACAGGAAAATATAAAATGATTGAATTTTAAGTCTACATGACACTTTTCTGATATGAAGAAGATAATTCTTTTCTTGTAATTATTTTTTTTTCTTGTAACGTGCAGAACAAATATCTCCCTAATTTTTAACAAAATTTGTGAGAAAAAATGTGAGGCGAGAGAATATTTGACAAAAAGAAATCAAGGACTATAAAAAACATTTTTTTACTTATCTTAAAAATAAAAAAAATAGGAAGATTTTTTCATTCTCCTGGTATGTTATTGCTTGCTTTGGAATCTTTCACATGATATCATGTTGCACATTCTTATAACCTTTCTAACTTTTAAGCTTGTCTTTAAAAGATAATATTTTTTTATGGTTTATTATTTCCAAGAATTGTAAAGAATAATTTTTTATTTAAATACAACTCTTTTTTCTCAAAAGCATTAATTAAAAATGTTCGATTAACATTTCCGATAATGGCATATCTCTCTTTCTGAGACAAGAGAATCATTCTTTCTATTTCTACTGACAAAAAAGTCTACAAACAAAAGCGCTTTACAAGAGTTCCGCTCTTTTACTTTTTCCTTCTTCTTTCTCAAAACGTTTTTTCCTTTTTTTGCCTGACCCAGTGTCCTTTTTCCTGCCTTGAATTATTATGTTTTTAATCTAAAGAAAAAAAAGAAGTATATGTTACTTTTCAAATCAAAAACAAGCTCATCAGAAAATTACAATTATTAGAAAAGTATATTAATACCTTTAGAAAGCATTAATTTGGATTTATATAAAACTGATTTTAATTGTGAAAACTTAAACTCTTATTATAGGGAGTGACAAAATCGAGTGACATATATTTGAGATTATCTCGTGGATCTTATCTTGCCTGAGCTTTAATGTGGTAGATAGCTTATCAAATTGGATGAACAAGTTGATAACGTAAACTAGGAATCGAAATTCCTTATAAAATGAAGACAGTACGATGTTTGGAATGCGAAACTCACTCTTTGATGCTTCCATTTCACATGAAAGTGGATGTTCTACTAATGCGAGGTACTCGAGGAATAGCTGGATCAAATTTAAAACTGAGAAATGAAAATAGAGTGTGTCGTGAGAGTAGGGATGGTGTCCACTGTTTATGTGCCTCAGTTACTGTCAGGAAAATGACTTCGTCGTTCTTTACACAAAGGGATAGTGGATTCCCTTGCGATTCTCAGATAATAGCAGCACGATCGATCCTAATGGACATCCCGAGAAAACTCTCGGGACATTCCTGAATTAGAAAAGAAAAGTACGTTTCTTAGAAGGGATAAAAAAGTATTTCAAATGTTTACTCTTTTGAAAAATGTTTTAAATATTTTCCAACTTACGTGTCTCTTGAAATTAATAAATTGTAGATATTAATTTCTAGGCAGAATTTCTAATCATAATTAATTTAGAAATTGGCGAAAGAGAAAATTAGCAAAGGCAGAGATGGGATAAACTTTGGTTTATGGAACAAGGGAAGCTAAATCTTTGGTACTGAGTTTGTATCAGAGATTCCAACAGGAACTTGTAGTATTAGATTTCATC
This sequence comes from Euceroptres primus, assembly GCA_037177015.1. Classification (NCBI taxonomy): domain Eukaryota; kingdom Metazoa; phylum Arthropoda; class Insecta; order Hymenoptera; family Figitidae; genus Euceroptres; species Euceroptres primus. The sequence continues at coordinate 9,576 of JBAGKK010500539.1, read as the reverse complement.
CTTTAAAACCACAAGTAACTCTAGTGGATTACAAGTATTGAATAGACTCTCTGAATACTAAATCTCCAGCTAGATTCCTATCAGTTACCAGTTTCTAACAGAAATTCTCAAAGAGTTTGTATTTTAAAACCGAAAGCAGTCATTTTAGTGAGAAATATATGTGGTATCCAGAACTTTCAGAAGCTGAGGAATTTCGAAACAGCTATATAGTAAGATTCGAGAATAGTATTGTTTACTGTTTATCTAATCAACAAAATAACATATTTTTTAGGGTGGGTCGAAAAAACAAAATTTTGGAAATCGAAATCGGAATCATGTGGAAAAGTAGTGTATTAGGACCCTGAAAAAGTACAATTAATTTTGCGTCGATTGATGAACGCCTTCTAATTGGGCGTTAGCAAAAGATGTTTGAAAAAATTCTTATTTTCATAGGTTTGATATTTTTGTATGTGCCAATTTTTTTTCTACGTTTTTGGTAGTCTTAAACGTCTCCAGAAATTTCTACAGCCTTTTAATTAATTTTTTTCAAATTTTTCAATTTATCAAAAATAATTTAATTATTTTTGAAATCTATATGAACGATGAAAGAATTTTTTTATGTTTTTTGAGACTTATCTACTAGTAAAGTACACTAGAAAAAATTTGATAAGCTAGGGAAAATAATAAATGTAAACACAGTAAGTTTTTAACAAAACTAAGTTTTGCTGTTTTTTAAATTATCGTTTTTCATCTGAATTTAAAAGATATTTATAACACCTGAGGGCGTTTTAATGATCAAAATACACTAAGAAAAAAATTTATAAGACTATATTTAATAGAAAACAAGGATACAGTCTGTTTTCCAAGTCATTTTTGTATTTTTTCAAATTATCTTTTTCCAAATAGCATTAAAAATTCTTTTTAACTTCTGAGGGCTTTTTAATGATAAAAATACACTTGGAAAAAAATTAATAAGTCTATGGAATTAAAAACCAAGATATAGCCGTTTTTCGAAAAGTCATTTTCGTATTTTTTCAAACTATCTTTTTCCAAATAGTATTAAAAAATCTTTTTTACTTCTGTGGGCTTTTAAATAGTAAAACTACACTAGAAAAAAAATTGGCAAGTCTAGAGCCTCGAAAAAAGGAAGGCAGCAAGTTTTAATCCCTGGTTGGCATTCGGGGTCACTGTGACCCCACGCATGAGGTTACCTCAAGAATTCTTTTTCACTAAAGGTCAACTTTAGTCAAATTTTTTAAGTATTTAACAATTTGTTTTTCGCGAAATGAATTATACTACCAGAAATTTTAACTCTTGAACTTCAAAAAAGGTCTCAAAAGTTAGCCAGGCCCCATATGCCAACTACGTAATTCTAGGGAGGTATGCCAACTAAAGGTTAAAAGAAAATTATTTTTGTATTTTTTTCAAATTATTTTTTTTAGTTGTCTTTGATAGTATTTTTAAACATCTGAGTGTTTTCCGTTAATACAAATATACGGAAAAAGTAGATAGTGGCAGAAATCTGTTTTCCAAAGAATCATTTTCGTATTTTTCAAATTAACTTTTACCAGTTAACATTTAAAAAATCTTTTTCGTCATTTCGGCATTTTCATTTGGTTTTTTCTCGATCTCAACTTCTGTGGGCTTTTTAATGGTAAAAATACTCTATAAAAAAATTGGCAAGCCTAGAGCATCGAAAAAAGGAAGGTAGCAAGTTTCAAAAGTAATTATTTTTGTATTTTTTAAAATTATTTTTTTAAATTGGCTTTGATAATATTTTGAAACACCTGAGTGTTTTCCGGCAATACAAACACACGGTAAAAGTAGATAGCGGAAGGAATCTGTTTTCTAAAAAGTCATTTTCGTATTTTCCAAATTAACTTTTTCCAGCTAGCATTACAAAATTTTTTTAACATCTGCGGGTGTTTTAATGATGAAAATACTCTAGGAAAAAAACTGATGTCTATGTAGTCAAAAAGATATAGCCTGTTTTTCAAAAAGTCATTTTCGTATTTTTTCAAATTATCTTTTTCCAAATAGCATTAAAAAATCTTTTTTACTTCTGTGGGCTTTTTAATAGTAAAAATACACTAGAAAAAAAATTCGCAAATCTAGAACATCGAAAAAAGGAAGGCAGCAAGTTTTAAAAGTAATTATTTTTGTATGTATTTTTTAAAATTATATTTCTTTCTTGGCTTTGATGATATGTTTAAACACTTGAGTGCTTTCCGTTAATAAAAATACACCTGAAAAGTGGATAGTCGAAAGCATCATTTGTTTTCGAAAAAAATAATGTACACGGAGAGACTTTTGGTTTCAATATTTGTTTCATACTATATTCATAATTAATATAAAATGTAAGAATTTAGGGATAACTGAGGTACTGTTATAAAAGTTCCTACTGTAATAGGAGATTATGATATTTCTGTATGTATTATTATAACCTTGAGTGAGCAAAAATTAGTATTTACTATTTACGTTTAGAAAGAGTATTATTTACTGTTGGAAAATTGGGAGTATGATAGAGTGATAGTGGTTCATAACAAATTTTTTTTTAAATTTCGGAAACAAGTATTTTAAATATCATAAGTTAGAAAAAAATATACGAAACTTTAGTATTCTGAATAAAGACGCGCATTCAAATGAGGAACTGTGCGAACGTTTCTAACAGCACTATACGAAAAATACCCGACGATTCCCGAATGGTTCCTCGGAAACAATCTGTCGTCTCCTCGATTGCCCGAGTCTAAACCCTTTCACCTCACCAGCAGTCGCCTCAAATACTTGAAAAAATTCTTTCACCGTTTCTGCAGGTTTTAAAATTGTTTTTTGAAAACAGGGGTATAGTAAACATAAATTATTGTGTAGGGAACGTTAATTAAAAAACTGCAATCTTCCAATTTCGATATCCAAAATTTGGTTTTTTCGACCCACCCTAATATTTATGCTTTGATTTCTTATCAAAACTATATACATACATGGTAAGTATTTCAACTTCCTTTTAGGTCATATTTACCTGAAAATATTGACTTTCTTGGAGATGCTTTCGTACGTTTCATATAAAGAGAATTTTGATGAATGTACTTGATTCAAGATAATTGATGTTGTTTTCGACTATGCTACCAGAAGACAAATTTAATTAAAAGTGATATTATTACGCAATAGAGAAACTACTAGAAATTTTATTACAGAAAAAGGTCACAAAGCTGGTTTATGAAAACGAAAAGAATTGATACAATTTTGTGAAAAGTAGGTTATTTCAAGCTTCAACATTATATTTTGAAGAAGGGTTTAAATAAAAAGTGTATTTTTATAAAGAATATAGGACAAAAAAGAAGAAAGTCAATTGTATTTTCTTTCCCCGCATCTGACCAAATGGAGTTTTCTCTACTGTGTAAAATGCCTTTGTTAACTCGTAACTTTAAACAATGAAAAAGCTTTTTACTTTATAGTATACTTAAATTTAACTGGTGAATTTCAGTTGAAAGGTAGATAAATACAAATTAAAATACTTACTATAGAAAAAGGTAGTTAAAAAGTAGCTAAATATACATTTAAATACCTACTATAGAAAAAAAAGGAAACGTTTGTAATATATCAATTCTAAAATAATTGCAATATGTAATTAAATAATAACTTGTCAATTTATTTTCAATTATCATTCTTGGAAAATAATTTGTTAAATATTTTCATAATTCGAGAAGATAGAAATTCTAGTGCTGAATTGCATGAATTATGGAAGATTTTCCTTTCGGTCCATTATAAAAATTCAAGTTTGGGATGCATTTTCAAACTAAATAAAGAAAATATTTATTTATTTCTGGGAAAATTTACCAGAGCAGCTGTTATCGAAATTCCAAAAAGCTTTTTTTTCTTGAAAGTGCAAAAATAGGAATTTAATTTAATACCCTTTTGTTTCGGTATAACAGGATTTTATTTTTCAACAATTGATAAATTGAACAATAATTTAATCTGATCTTTTAAATATTATCGTCTTTGTTTGTAAAAAAAGAAAAACCGTAAGCAACAGTTAATTTCTCAATTGACTCTACACATAGGAGTAAATTCCAGCAAGTAGAGTAAACTTGGTATGGTCAGACGTACATAAGAAATCTTTATTTAGACATTGGTTTCACTTTTCTTCAATTGTGTATTCTTTAATTTTATATTTTCTATAATAAATTATTAATTATTATTCTAAGTATATACTTAGTACTTTAAAGTATGTCAAAGTTCGATCAAAATAGTTTAATTTAAAAATGTGATCTACACTAGCTATGATAATGAGAATGTCAAAGAGGCTGGTTATTAATAAAAATTGATTTTAATTCTGTAATGATAATAATATAATTAGAATAATATAGCATAAAAAGATAATTATATTTGCGTGAAGTATTTTTTTAATACACCGAAGGGATAATAAATGTGATAAATTGCGACTTAAGATTGTAATTGCATTGGTTAGAAGTTATTGACTCTATAAAATCCACTTTTAAAAAATCTCTATAAAATTATCATTGAATTTATTTAAATAAATCGAAAATAGTGCTTTTGCGTTTCCTAAATATTTTCTAAATAAATTATAATTTAATTAGTAGATTAGAAAAATGTCTGCTGCTGTTCATGCATCCTAATTCAAAATTAAAATTCAGATCAGATTCTGATTCATTTGATTAAAAGCTCAGCTGGAATCTTAATTAGAATTGTATAATTTCAAAACGATTCTTCTTCCTTTATCAATTCAATTTAACAGTGCACTGACTTGATATTTACAATAAACGAATTAATAAATTTAATAAATAATATTTAATGCTATCAGCAGCTATAAAGATAAGTTATTATCACTGAAAAATTTGATTGAAATTGAAACTCATAAATCGTAAAAGTTGATAGCCTTAGTCCAGCAAATATTGGACAATCATCAACGAACATGACAAGAAGTAATAATGAAAATTTATTACTATCGAAGAAACGATATTTAATCAAATGAAATTATCGTGCCAGATATTTCACCTTTTTGTGGCGGGGAAAATCCTTTCAGAGAAGCTTAGTGAAAACAGGACGCACTACTTTCATGTTATCACTTGAAATAAATGTTTTGTGTCATGGTCGAGCAATCTAAAAAGTAGAACGGCATTCGATATGCAATTATGATGCTATCTATTGAAGACGATAGTAATAATTAATATGAACCTTATCGGGGAATAAAAGCTCACTGCCGAAGCATAGTTGAAGATCCTTCTTTTGGAACTCCAATGAAACTGAAAATCAATCAGCCTCCCATTTTTGTCATCCTTAAGGGTTTTTTTCACTATGTATCCTCGTTTGACGACACTTTTATTGGAAGGACTTTAGAACTTTCTTAGCCGTTTTCGCGATGATTTTTTAGATAAGTAGACACACGCGAAGCGCGCGATAGCATCCGCGAAACTAAACCAACAGGGGAGAGAATTTTCTATCCTGATGGCCCGGGCGTCTGATAGACTTGCGCCCGGCGAACCAGGCGCAACATGTGGGAAAACGTCTGCTGTACGGCATTTGTATATACATATGCAGAGTTTCTGTTCAAAGACACATATTCTGACTTTGTCGACGGTTAGACGTGTATACTCATTACTTTAGTTTTCGAGCAAAGAAAAATTGCAGTGCAGAAAATTTTTAAGAAATTTTGTTTTTCGTTTGAAGTTGCTACGAGTTATGACTAATGAAAAAAACCTTAATGCCGTTTTGAATTTAAAAATGGTCTTAGGGTTTCACCATTACCGTAACAGAAATCAGAACCCCGCGCCCACTAATTAATGTTGCGCAATTTGTTAACGCTTCCTAATTAGAATCAATATTCAATAATTTCAGACCTGTATTTTCGGGAGAAAATTTATGGATTTAACATATTTACCAGTGACTTGTGAAAGATAAACATCAATTGGCAGTAGTGTAAACTATTTTATATAAAAAAATTATATCGACAAATTATCACTACACGAGACCTACAAGTTTAATTCAGAAAGAGAACGAATTCTGTGTAGTGATAATTTGTTTATATAATTTCTTTGTATAAAGAGTTCTGAATTATCATTTGGGTAGGTTGCAAGTTATCAGAGGAGATTTTTCCAACAACCGTGAAAACAGACTACTAAAGTAACATTCAATATTAACCCATCAAAATCAGAGAATTTTTAACGTCATTTCGGACAAGATGGAATTTCTTTATATAAATAGTTCACACTATTGCCAATTGATGTTTATCTTTCACAAGTCATTAGTAAATATGTTAATCCATCAATTTTCTTCCGAAAATACAGCTCTGAAATTTTTGAATATTGATTCTAATTAGGAAGCGTTAACAAGTTACATAACATTAATCAGTTGGGGCGGGGCATAGTGGGGGAAAAAGTACCTTTTTTGGACAAAAATTGCCCGACAGTGCAATTCTCAATGGATTTTGATGAATTTAAAAAACAAATGAGCGTGAGGTTTTCAGATGTAACGAGTAACTGCGAAAAATTCACTTCGACCAAAGCAAACATTTTTATTGAACAAAGTTGAATTTTTGTCGTTGTTAACTTCTGGGATGTGCCATTTTTTTAAGTTCTTCCAATTCATTAAAAAAGGTCTTCAATCAATGCAATAACTATCTAACAATGGATTCTAGTCGGTCAGAGGAAGAAAAAAGAATGTTTAGGATGTTATAAACAAATTAATAAACTAAAGTTATTTTTTCTGATACGCAATAATGATTAGCTGTTTGAAATTCATACTTTTTGTAGGAAATATGACAAAAATTAATGCGTGATTGCAATCAGTTATTTGTAATCAGCTATTTGGCAATTATTTAAACAGTTTTTATTAACAAATTGCACATTGTGACCATTTTTACATTAATAGGATTAATTTTTTCGTTAAATCAACTTAAAATGTCTTGCCACAGACTCTTGCTGTCATATTTTTCAAACTGACAAAAATGATTAATTTGCATAAATAATTTTGATTAACAAATGCACATTTTGGCCATTTTTACATGAATAGGCTCAAGTTTTTGTGGATTCAGTTTAAAATGTCTTGCGACAGACTCCTTGCTATCATATTTTTAAAACAAAAAAATTATTATTTTAATAAATAATTTTTATTAACAAATGCACATTTTGACAATTTTTACATTAATAGGCTTAATTTTTCGGGGGGAATCAGCTTAAAATGTCTTGCCACAGACTTTTGCTGTCATATTTTTCAAACTGACAAAAATTGTTTATTTTCATAAATAATTTTTATTAACAAATGCATATTTTAACCATTATTATTACATGAATAGGCTCAATTTTTTGTGAATTCAGCTTGAAAGGTCTTGCCACAGACTCTTTTCTGTCATGTTTTTAAAATGGAAAAAAATTATTAATTTTCATAAATAATTTTTATTAACCAATGCACATTTTGACCACTTTTACATGAATAAGCTTTTTTTTGTGGAATTAGCGTTAAATGTCTTTCCAAGGACTCCTTGCTGTCAAACTTTTCAAATTGATGAAAAACGTTACTTTTTATAAATAATTTTTATTAAAAAATGCACATTTTAACCATTTTTTCATAAATAAGCTTAATTGTTTTTGTAGAATCAACTTAAAATGTTTTGCCAAAGATTTCTTATAGAAAGGAACAATTTTCGACAATTTGAAAAACGTGACAACAATGAGTCCTTGGCAAGACGTTTAAGGCTAATTCCATAAAAAAAATTAAGCTTATTTATATAAAAGTGGTGAAAATGTGCATTTGTTAATAAAAATTATTTATACAGATTTATAATTGTTTTCATTTTGAAAAATATGACAGCAACGAGTCTGTGGCAAGACATTTTAAGGCGATTTTACAAAGAAAATTAAGCCTGTTCATGTAGAAAAGGTCAAAAAGTGCACTTGTTAATGAAAGTGATTTATGAAAATTAATCATTTTTCTCAGTTTGAAAAATATGGCAACAAGAGTCTGAGGCAAGGCATTTTAAGCTGATTCAAAAAGAAATTAAGCCTGTTCATGTAAAAGTGGTCAAAATGTGCATTTGTTAATAAAAATTGTTTAAATAATTACCAAGTAATAGATTAGAATTAACTGATTCCAAAACTGCAAAAGGGCTACTGAATTAATTTTAAAAAAATCAATTGCAATTATCTCGAAACTAACCCATTTTTCGGGGTGATCACCTTAGATTTTCGGAATCAGCACAAAATTTTACGTAAGATTCAGCAAACGGAAAAAAAATATGACTGCAGAAAAAAGTCCTAATTCAAAAAAGCTGGACAAATAGCCAATTTGCTTCGATTGGGCTAGTCGTCCAAAAAAGCTGAACGAGTAGACACGGCCAGTAATAGTTAAAATAATATAAATATCGAATTTATGCGATCTATAAGTTTAGAAAAGAAAAAAGTTTAAAAAATCATAGATTAAAATTTTTACTTTCAGAATTGAAAAATCTATTTTTTGAAATGACAGACAATCAATAATTCTGTTTACGTTGAAACTTCTGATAAAGCTTATTAGCGTCAAACGAAATATATTTAACCAGCAAACAAAATTCTAAAGTTTATTTTGTATTTTTAAATCGATTTATTTGGAGGGTACCGCTATTCCAAAGGTGCAAACTCTCCCCTATAAAAGATGAAAAAAAGTGTAAAAAGTATAAAATGTGTAAAAGGTGTATCAAAAATCTAATTAATCAATGTTTCTTTTTTTATAGGAAGGATACTTTATACTAAATATAACATACATACTTTTAAAAATGTTCCGAAGGTAGACTTAGATATTTTGTTCTTAAGAAAAACATCTACACAAATTTCAATGAAAAAGGGACGAAGATCAAAATCTATATAATATTTGTAAGCAAAAGGAAGTACCTGAAATCTTTATGAACTATGTGTAGGATGAAAGGATTACTAATTTCCAATTTAGAAGAGTACGCCGGGAAAAACTTTCCTCTCGACTTTTTGTAAAAAATCTCATTTTCAGCAATATTCAAATTGTTTTCTTTGTTAATAATTTCGTTTGTAAAATAAGTTTCATCGACAATTCACGAGGATTTTACTTTCATCTCATGCAAATAGCTATTTCTTCATATAAGAGAAATTCATTATAAGTATAATCTATTTTGTAGTCAGAAACAGATATTTATTCAGTGAAATGTATGAAGACGTATAGGATGCTTAACTAGTTATTAGTTTCATTTCTTTTTATTCTACTTTTACTTTGTAATATTTGAAATGAAAAGTCATTATTTCTGTGAATTCGAGGAAGAACATTTATCAATTTTAAAAAGAGTTTGTTTCCATTATTTTAAACGGGGAGAGGTTTATTTTTTTAGAAATTAGGAATAGTAATTTTCTTTATATGAAAATTTAAAAATAAAAAATAAATAAAAGTTAAAATTAAAACTATACTAAAAGTTTCTCCAATTTCAGAAAGTTAATTTAAGTGTCAAAATTTAATTGGAACTCACTGTAATGAGAATTTTCAACTTTTTCAGAGTAATAAATTTCGACTATCATTAAAGTCGAATAGGATATTAAAGGATAATTAATTATTAAAGCAGATTAAAATGATACATATATATATATA
>JBAGKK010500528.1:0-14827 GCA_037177015.1 Euceroptres primus | reverse complement strand
TATATATATATGTTCAAGCATAACAAACAATTACATAATAATTTATTTAAACATTTTCCACAAAAGTTCTAGTGAATAATATGGTGTTAAGTGAATTTTCATGATTTGTAATTATTATAATAATTATTCCTAATAACCTACGTTTTATATAAATAAAGAAGTAGATTCTGAAGTTATTTTTAGAAATAGTGGAAATGGAAAATAATATGGAAATGAATATTTGTAAATCCCGCTGAATATCAGTAGAGGTGGAGCCACGCAGGGAGCAATTTGAGTACCCGTAGAAAAATGTGGAGGGAAATTACTGAAGGAAGCTTTTTTGGTTTCCATAACCTCGTTAAATAGATTTGCGTATTTTTCAGCGTTTTCAGCTGTTTTCAACAGGAAATATTTTACGATCGTATTTAAGGTAAGCTGATGTAAGTTTGCGGGTTACTCCATTTGATTTTTTGTCGTAAATTTTATCTCAAACAATTTTGCACTGAAATTGAAGCAAACATAATTTTTTTCTGATAGAACGCAACCTAACCTTTATAACCTCACATCTTGTTATCTTGAAGTAATGATTTTAAAAACATAAGACGCATAATCTACTATAATTTTTATTTTGATTCTTTGGAATCCTTTTGTAATCTTTCATAACCTCAAAACAAAAAATTAATGATGATATTTCACTTACCATGTTTTGGTCAATATTTTACAAATTATAAAATTACCCTAATAACTACCTACTTATTTCTAAAAATGTATTCACGATTTTATTGATTCTCCTAATTGTAGATCTGAGCTTTTAATTTTGAAGTCAGGAGATTCATGGTAAATTCAGAGTCAGGAATTTTGTAAGCTTAATTAAAAGAAAACAGTTAAAGATAATTTTTAAAAAGGCTCACCAAAATTTTCTGAAAGGAGTTTAAGAACAAAACAATTTCCATAAAAGCTGTGAAGCAAGCTGCAAAATGTACTACAGTTATAAATTATACTCGAAATAAGGGGGAAAAAATAAAAAAAGTTTAATTTAGGAATATTTAAAAATATTTTTATGAATTCGGTTGTAGGGAAATTTTGTTTGAAAATATTTGGAAGAATAAAAGGTTTTTATAATATTTAAGTTAGGTATAATTCATTTTAAGATATTTAAAACAGTAAAATCCTGCAGTAACAAACTTTTACAGAGAATATTATCATTTAAAGTCTAATAATTTTGAAATTTGGTAATATATAAATTAAAGTACAACAAATTTTTAATAAGAATAAAGAATATTATAAGTTTAATATCTTTTCCTGAAATCTAAACTTTTCATTTTTATAATATCTAAAATTGAATTTTCAGAAAAGGTAAAAAATTCAGTTCAATCTTTGAAAGCGACTTTAAAGAGTTGCAATTCCTCTGCGAATGATAGCTTAGAAAAAGACGAATAATAATTTAAGCACCTTTTGTATGGTATTCTGTTTTTCGCTTACACATATATATTTTTGTCTGTATGCATATTCATGACGCTATTTGTACCTAGTACATTTGAATGTACTGTGAACACAGACTAATAATTAAATTGGTTTGATTTTATAAAATTAAAAGTTATTCATTTCACATTTGATTTTAAAATATAAAAATTTAACAGAGTCTGAGTTAAAGCTGTGAAATCTGTTAATATTTTTAATTGATATTTCGCGTCCGAAATTTTAAATTGTCGAATTTGAAACAATTCTGCTATGAGTACGTGGCTTATGGTACATTTTTTTTCCATATTTACCATAATTTTTGTCTTTATATAAGGATTGATTAAAATTCTTATAACTTTAAGTTTCGAACGTATAATATCAATTAAAAATATTAATGGATTTAAAGCTTTTAATTTCTTTTATTTGAAATACAGCAGGGAAATATGAACCAATGAGGTTCTGCGTTGTGCACAAGCGCATCTCTCCAAAAACAAACCGATGGATCAGTCATTTTTGACTGAATAATTAGTAGCTTCGCCACCGAGCGCCAACTTTCGAAGTTTACTGATTGAATCAGTAGATTTTATCTGATCTTCAGTGACTGATTTCTCCTTTTTAAATCAGTCACATTGCACTGAAAATCAGTTACTTTTAACTGATTCAGATTTAGAGAGAATGGTCAGACTGACTATTTAAATTTGACTCTCTAATTTTAAAGTTACATTTTACTCCGTGTAGAAATGACAGTTTTTGATCTAGGGCTAAAGACGCTATTGTAATATATATTTAATGCATCTATTTTAAATCATCACCGGTTTATAATACCGTGTTCAGATCATGCCTCATTCGGCTATAGTAATATTTTCTTAAAATGTGAGTTGCCGCAAATGTGACTTTTGCTGCATTTTTGCACTTTCAATCGAATTTTATATATTTTCCCAAATGTAAGATCTGAGATGCCGCTATGAGACTTGTCTCAAACGTTACTTGCCGGTGCAGATGTGGCATGTCGCAGATATGACTTGCAGTATTTTTACCACTAAGGACGGAACTTAGAGATTTTCTTAAATATGAGATGCTGTGATGTGACATGCCGCAGATATGACTCGCCTCAGATGTAACTTGCAGCTGATATGACTGGCAGAATTTTTACCACTAACAATTAGAGATTTTCTTAAATGTGAGATACCTCATTTGCAACTTTGAATTGAATTTTATATTTTCCCAAATGTGAGATCTGAGATGCCACAATGTGACTTGCCGCTGATGTGACATGCAGCATTTCTGCAACTAAGGAGAGAACTTAGAAATTTTTTTAAATGTGAGATACCGTAATGTGATATGCTGAAGATGTAACTCTTCTCATTTTTGCCACTTTGAATCGAGACTTATATTCTTCCAAATGTGAGATACCGCGATGTGACTTGCCATAGATATAATTCTCCGCAATGTTATTTATGGAAGAATCCAGAATATAATATGGAAGAATCCAGAATATAATATGGAAGAATCCAGAATATAATTCTCCACGTGTTATTTATGGAAGAATCCAGAATTATAATTCCTAATTTTTGAATTCATATTTTCATAATCATAATTTTCCCCATGCAATGAGCGTTTTTCCGGACGAGTATGAAGGTCTATAGTGAATTTGAAAAATGACCTTTGCATGAGTCGTAAGAGCAGATTTGAAGGAGAATCCTGTAATATGGTTTCGGAGGGTGTCGGTAATCGAGAGGCAATGGATATAACAAGCAATATATATACAGAGACGCGTGCGCTAGATTGTCACGTCGTTTGTAATGACGACATTCGATCAGCCGTTCATCTTTCTTTTTACTCGCCCTCTTCTCAGCTTCTGGACCGATACCACATTCCGTTCAACGTCGTTGTGTCGCAAGAGCACGGACTCTCGCTCCAAGGGCTTATCCACAGATTTGTGGCTATCGTGGGTATCGTGCACCGCCTTCTTATGAGATTTATCTCTCGAGTTTCGCGCCATTCCCGCATCATTCCCGGCGTGCCAATCGGGCACCGCTTACTACCTGATCATCAGTAGCCTCGAGATTATTGAGACGCAAGAGCAAAAACGTGTAGTTAATCGCACCACCCGAGATCGCCATTTTTTTCTTTTCAAAAGGCAGAGCGAAAACTGGGACTAATTTCCGGCCCTTTTTATAGTTTCGCATCCTGTGTCATGCATCTTTTATCATCTGATAGTTATAGAAGACAAAATTAGCATTTATCACGTTGCATACTTTGCAGAAGATTCTGAATAATTGCGAATTTAGTTAAATAAGAATTGGTTTATAATTGTTTTAGGCGGTCAGAAATATAATTCCATCGTGTTTCCATCATCTTACGGAAGACAGTTATGCAATGTACATTGATTATTAAAGTAGTCAAGTACTCCCTTTTTAGGCTTTATTTTTCCACACTGTGAAAAATTTGTCGGAAATTTTTCTGAAAAAAATTGCCAGCTTATAACCTGAACATTTTTAAATTTTTTCTAATGCATTCGGAAATACATAATTCCGAATTGTGGTTGGAGATTTATCTATAAAATCTCTTAAGCCTTACGAAATATTTCCCAACTTTTCGGAAAGTAACCAATATATTCGGAAAATTTTCCAATATTCTCGGAGAAATTACCCATTTTGCTCGGGAAAACGTATATCCAACCTTTTTCAGAAAAATTTCATATTATTTAGTCTTAAAAATTTCCAGTATTTTTTACAGTGCAGGTGGAAAAATTCTGTAGAATTTATGTTGAATGCATTCATAGAATCTTCACAAGAATTTTACACAAATTTCTAAATAAAATTCTAATTCCATAGAAATTTGACTAGAATTCTTATAGAATTCTTGTGATTAAGTCTCTATAGAAATTTGAGTAGAATTCTAGTGAATTCTCGATAAACACCATTTGAAGTTGGCCCCTGAATTGTGTTATTTTAATTATTACTTAGGGACCAAAAATACCAAAATATTTATCATGGTCTTTAACGAGTTGTCATTCTCATGTTTTGAGTTACAATATTACATGATACTTAAAGAAAACCAGATTAGTTTATAAATAAAACTATTAATGAGAAAATAAACAATTTATTTAAACAAATATTCCACACCGAGAGAACATACTTACTTTTCTCGTATGATCTCGTATCACGCTATGTTAGTTTGGGTAATTCATACTATGACAGTATGCATTCTTACTAAATAAGTATGGATACTTATTTATCCATACTTATTTAGTAAGAATGTATACTGAAATAGTATGAATTACCCCAACTAACGTAGCGTGAGACGAGATCATACGAGAAAAGTAAGTATGTTCTCTCGGTGCACGTATCAGTTTTTTTGTTGAAAACCATTATTTTGACTTAAAATCATTGTTGTTTATTTCTAAAATGGTTTTTAAAAACAAAAAGTGTTTATAAACTGATAATTTATAAAAAATCTATAAAGTTATAAACAATTTTTTAAACTATTAAGGCCAACTGGTCGACCAATAGAGATAGCAGGAAAGTTAATTCTAGGATGAGAGCATTTGATCAAAATGTGTTTTTTCTCGAAAAAGAATTTGATGTTTAAATTGCTTAAACAATTTTTGTTTCTACATAATTGATATTTTTTTTAAATGTTAATCATGTTGTAACATTAGATTTTCATTGTTGATAACTTTTGCAAAAAAATTTTGTTTGCTACCAAAACCTGAGAAAATATTTTCGAACATAAGGGCTTTTGATTTATGGTGGCCCACTTGGGATAATTTGACCTAAACTAAAAATTCAAACTCGAATAAAAAAAAACTGATAAACAGGAAATTCCAATCAATGCAGATTTTGACTATTCTAGATCAATACTACAATGCTATATAGGGTCGCTTTTTTTTTACCTAATGCAAGTGAGCTTTATAACTTATGTGTACTTAAAAACATTAAGAAAAGTATTAATATATGTATCGCAATATTAAAACAATAATAGTAGCGCGCCAAATTAGTCGCCATATCGAGTAAATTGACACAGGTTCAGTGCTCTGGAAAACTCAATAAATACCTGCTTTACTTATTTTTAATAGAAAATTTATCCTAGTGAAAGTATAGTCAAGATATTAAGCTATCCAACTCATATATTTTCATAATTTTTGATCATATACTTTTGTTTTAAATTCCCACTTTCTGTTAGGTGCACCAACTTAGCCGCATCTCCCCTACGACGTAGATTTGTTAATTTTAGACCAACGAAGATTATCATACAGTTAAAAATCAATTTCTCATAAGTATTTCCAAATAGCAGTAAATAATAATCACAATTTT
This sequence comes from Euceroptres primus, assembly GCA_037177015.1. Classification (NCBI taxonomy): domain Eukaryota; kingdom Metazoa; phylum Arthropoda; class Insecta; order Hymenoptera; family Figitidae; genus Euceroptres; species Euceroptres primus. The sequence goes on along the minus strand of JBAGKK010500528.1, from coordinate 9,068 downwards.
TGCACAATATGTTTTACAAAATGTCATATTTATCGAACTATTAATTTAAAATTTTATTAAACGAGAGGATATATTGAAGATATGTAGTCAATATCAAATAAATCGTGCAATCACAGATGTTTCCCATATTTTAAATAATTTTACCTGTTTTTTGGAATATTTCTAACCCTTTAAAGCCCGCACCAAAAATCCGTTGACTAGAAATTCTAAAAAAATTCAGGGATAATCTACGGCCATTTTTTGAGCGATTTTTGCAATAAAATTTTTAAAGAATTTTTTAAGTTTTCTCGGCTTCCATTGAGTGTGAGATAATTTATAGCCCTCTTACGAGATGTGGAATGGTCCACTTTAATCTAATCCACGTATTTATTTTGCAGAATTTTAAGTTTATGAGATAAAAATTCTAGAAAATCGGAAAAAGTGAATGTATCACAGATGTTACGTTGGTCGCTATAAAGAGTTTTAAAGGCTTCTTCAAATATTTATATTATCAAGTATCAATTTTGAATGTCATACATTGTGAACTTAGAGATTTTTGAGGTTAGGGACGTCTGACTTCATTTTTTGCTGTCAAACTCCCCGAAAATGATTTCCGTTTCTAAAGTTGTACATCAACTTCCTATGCATTCACATTACTTATAAACAATCAGAACTCAAGTAAGACTCCATGCTTATTACGCAGAAACATAGATATAAGAGTTATTTTCGTATAAAATTCATAACTATCAGAAATTTATTCCTTGATCCCTCTATGTCGTTTTTTCATACTCTCTTGGGTTGGTCGTTTAAAAAGAAAAACATATTTTAGGCGGCATGGAATAATTATTTTTTTCGGAAATTTCGTGGTCTAATATGGCCAACTTGTTGGCAATTACCCATATATATATATATCATTTTGCCCTCCACTAACCCATAATAAAGAAATCTAAAACATAAAATATTTCTTAACTCAGAAACTCACGCAACAATCTATCCAATTCTAAAAAACTCATTTAAAATTAAACCCATAAAAAATGTTTCCAGCTTCCAATATAAGATAGCAATAAGTGGTTCAAAAAGTAAGATTCAGAATGACTAATCCTCCAAGTCTCTGATGGACCTTGAATAATGAGCAATGGGGAATCTTTTTCGGAATATCGATGTAGACAGAAAATATCATGTGAAAAGGAAGAGAGAGAAAGAATGAGCAAGTAGAGATAAGGGTGCAGGGATGCTGTGGCAGTAGTATCTTCAGGATAGGAACAGAGCTGATGGATGACAAATGGATCCTCCACTACGCGTCACTCCAGTCTAGTCGTTTCTAGGGGCTCCTCCTATACGTGATCGACAATAGTTCCACTCTTACGGTCGGTGAAGGGAGATCGGGGTGGATTGGGTGAGGGAGGTCGGGTGAAAGGAGATGAGGTTTGGAGGGGGAGCGAACGGGTCGGCGGAGATAAAGTGGGACGTCTGATCCTCCATCGAGCGAGCAAAAAGATCCTCTCGCGCTTCGCGTCCCGGGAGACGGAAGCTGGGAACGAGAAAAACTCCCCCAAGCACGGTCGCCCCCGGTCCACAGTTTCATCCACCTCTTCCACGGGATAGCCACCCCCTCGGAGAGAAGAAAGAAACTTCCGAGGGAAGGAATCTTCCCAACGTTCGTCTTCTTCTTCTTCGAAGAGCAACGCTGATGAGTCGGGTCAATCCCGGGAAAAAGTTTCACCAGGGGCTTAATTTATTACTGATGCGTATTTGATTCATGTAAAACGATTTCATATTTCCCTACTAGGGATCGTGTTTAATTTAATTTTAATGCAGAGATGATGGCATATCTCAGGCACCTTTCACTATTGTCTTCCTCAAAGATATCAAAAGTAATTAAAGTTTGATTGTTCGATTTGTAATGAAGTCAGCTTGTCCCGATTCCACATTTTCATATGCTTCTTATGCTTAAACTCTATGACGAAATAAGATAAGGCTATAAAACAAAATATCTAATCAATATATCTAATCAATAATATCTAATCAAAAATATCTAATCAAGCTAATTTAAGCAGAATCATGTTTATTCATGAGAATCTGCATTTTGTTCAGTAAGAATCCAGGCACAGGCTTCAAAAGTTTGTCCCTCGAATTTTGACATTTCGACCGTAACGCTTATATTTAAGTAAGTAATAATAGAGTGTAAGGTCCAATCTAAACCATTGTGCCCATTTTCTTATCAGAGGAATCATGATTTAAAAAAAACATTGTGTGCGTACAAAATTTAAAAACGACTGTAACACTCATGATACTCCTTGAAATATAATCGAAAGTTTTGGAAAAGTTTATAAATACCTTCTCACGGTTGTTCTTCAGCTTTCTGTGAGTGTGCTCAAAGAACAAATACTTAATTTCCAACTTGTAGTAGAAAACAAATTATAAATCATTACGATCGACCATAACGGTTACATTAAAAAATTAAAATTTGTTCAATGTGAAATTACTGATTTACATGTCTCGAGTGACGACACACAAGGAAACTGTCACATTTTTGGTTACTTAAAAAATAATTTTCAGCGTCTTTTATTACATTTTTAACTAATTTTCAATTGTATATCTTCACACTCCTTAAATTTTTCGTAAGGGATCGTCCATAAACTACTTAGCCTTTTTGGCTATAGTGTGGTATACTCGTGTCTTCCTCAGTTGCTTGGCATAGAGGGAGATACAAAAGGCTACGTAGTTTATGGACGAACCCTAATTAATTACCCAATTAAGTAATTTCCTTTCATAATTTTATTTTCATTTTCTAATTTTCAAATTTTCAAATTTTCGTCAACCGACCTTCAAATGTTTTTAAATACAAATGAAATACTGAAAGATCCGCTTCTTTCGCAAAATCAATTTTTTTATTCTTTAATAACGCCTATAAGACAATAGTTATTGTCTGCCGACTGCAAAATCTGATTTTATAGAACTTATAGGTAATATAGAGAAATTCCCATTGTTGGGCTTACATAAATTTTGTTGTATATAATAATGTAAATTGTAAATATATATATATATATATATATATATATATATATATATATATTTATTTTCTACTGGCCTAATTCATTTCAAATCGGGAAGGCTGTGCATGCTCAAGTCACAGAATCGTACGTTTCCGGACGAAATATATTGATTTTCAAAGGATTTTAAACGACACGTATTTGACCGATTTGATGAATCAATTTTTTTGACAAAATTATATGTGTTTGATTTTTTAAAGCTGGTGACTCAGATTATCAAAAATTAGTCGAAATTTTTTTAAATGTTGTAGTTTCCAAAGACTTTCTCTTTCTGATTCTGATAGATATTTTCTTTGTTTGGAATTCGTCAGAAAATTTTCAAAATTTTGAAAATTGACAAAATAGCATCCGTTTTTGCTAAAATTTTGAAACTCAATTTTCTCAAAAACCCCAGCGTTTTTATTTTTCTTAATTTTTTTCTAAGTTGGTACTAAGATGGTGAATATATCCTAAAGGAGTTTATCTTGTGTCCGCGCCTAACAGAGAAGAAAGAAATTTTTTTTTCTGAAAAATGAAAATTCGAATTTTTTGCCAAAATGAGACGAGATAAAAAAAAAGTTTAAGGTTAAAATATATTCGTCTCAAAAAAATCTAAAGAAAAGTCTCTTGACCTTTTTTTCTATCTTGCATCATATTCGACATTTTTAATAAAATATAAATGAAATCGGTAAAAATTGTGTTTCACTGAAAATAATACTATTTTATGAAGTCATCAAAAATAAAAGAGGATAGAAATCAACAAGTTTCCACTATTTGCGTGAAAATACGTGTACTTACGGAGATACTCAATATATCTACTGTAAATTTTGAAATTTTACTTAAGTGTTACATTAGTTATTTTTCTTTCTTTCTTTCTTTCTTTCCCAAAAATGTTTTGACAATCGTATTTAGCTGCCTATGAATAAAATAGTATTATTTTCAGTGAAACACAGTTTTTACCGATTTCATTTATACATATTTTAGTAAAAATGTCGAATATAACGTAAGACAGGAAAAAGTGTCAAGAGACTTTTTTATATTTTTTTAAGGTGAATAACTTTTATCTTTTGACTTTTTTTGTATCTCGACTTATTTTGGAAAAAAATGCGAATTTTCATTTTTCAGAAAAAAATTTCTTTCTTCTCTGTTAGGCGCGGACACAAGATAAACTCCTTTAGGATATATTCACCATATTAGTATCAACTTAGAAAAAAAAATAAGAAACATAAAACCGCTGGAGTTTTTGAGAAAATTGAGTTTAAAAATTTTCAGAAAAACCGCCGCCATTTTGCCACCTTTGAAAATTTTTGAAATTTTTCGACGAATTCCGAAAAACAACGAAAAGATCTATCAAAATCAAAGAAAGAAAGTCAAATACCTAAATTACGTTGGAAACTACAACACATTAAAAAAAATTTCGAATAATTTTTGATAAACTCTGCGTCACCAGCTTTAAAAGTTCAAATACTCATAACTTTGTCAAAAAAATTGTTTGATCAAATCGGCCAAATACGTGTCGTCTAGAATCCTTTGGAAAACATCATATTTCGTCCGGAAACGATTCTGTGACTTGAGCTTGCCCAGCCTGCCCGATTTGAAATGAATTCGGCCTGAAGTATTATTGCTAATTTATACTTTTTTAATTTAAAATAGTCCTAGAGACAGCAAGAATAAAATATTTGCTCCTTGAGCTCACCTGACAAACTTGACAACTTTCAGAAGGTTCCTCGATTTTGAAAGTGTCTCCAGAAGAAGTACTACACTCATCGCTGGATTATGGTCCGGGCTCGGGGTAGACGGTCCTCAATTCGATGCTATTAAAATCCAGCTTGAACCGGATTTAAAACGACGAGCGAGCAATCTTATGTCAACATTCAGGGCCGCAAATATAGTCTCCAAATGTACAAAAGTAAATGCTCAGAGAGTCGCGATGTAAACAACTTTTGGCGGCCCTGACTGTTGGAGCGATGGCCTTCAGTGTCGCCCGTCAAGGGACGCTCAGGGGGGGGGGGAGACAGAATCAGTGAAGCGTGAACGACCATGAAGCCGGCCTGAAATCCAGGGGTTGGAAATCCAGCGATGAGTGTATGCAATTTTTTGTTGTAAACAGTATGCAGAATAGTTTTACCCACTCTTCTGTAATTATAATAAATATACAATTCTGAATAACTTCTCAAAGAAAATTATTCTAAAATAATAAATACGAAACGAAATTATGTATATTTTGTATTTAAAATAAGAAAAGTGTGACTTATCAGAACTGTTAATTTACGCGACGTCTATTCCTTAATATACTGTTTATTATGTTTCTTCTTGTATATGTTCAGAAAAAGCAACCTCTGAGTATTTGAAGAAATGATGGTGATAATTGCATGATATCTCCAATCTTTACTAGACTGTTTTCTTTTATTCTACAATTTTTATCACTTTTTGCTACATATCGAAATAATTTAATCGATAAGGTTTTTATGTGCATTAGAAAAAATATTAGTTCCGTGAATAAGATAAAGTTTAATTTTTTTTTCTATTATGACAGAAGACGAGTGAAGTGAGTTATTAAGAAGAATTTAAAGTTCTTCTTTCTAAAAGAAATATTGTTAGCACACTTCATTCTTTTTCCAAATGTCACAAATTGCTGCCGAAAAATTGAACTTTATAACTTTTGTTATTGAAAAGAAACAGTGTTTTTCTAATTTACAGAAAGTCATTACATATCGATTATGGTAAGGAAATGGCAGAAAGTTGTAGGAATTTTTGAGTATAAAAAGAAATTGAGTTGTGACATGTTGGAAGACATCTCGTATTTTTTATTAACCCTGTATATGAAGTCGTCGATAAATAATATTTCATTGGCTATGGGGTCTATTTCTTAAGATCCACTTAGTTGTAAAATAAACTCTAAGGATCGGCAAACGTTTCGGCCCAAATGAGAGCCCTCTTCAGTGCCAAATAGTAATAATGGTCATGCATTTAAGAATTACTAATTAATAATATAATATAACAATAAAAACATGCGACGAATTATTCAGTCAGGTTTTTATGACAGTGGTTGCTCAGGTAGTCGAAGAGATCTTCACAACGTTCGGCCGCGCGCGCGTTGTGTGTGTGTGTGTGTGAGTAACTCGTAATATCCACGCTCTCAGCAGGTTCCACTATCACAGTATGCATATGTCCCTTTACTACCTATGCTCATGTACACTTTATTTATGAGGACTTTAATAAACTTTACTCTTAAGTTATAAAACAATCTTGTCATAAGATTTTTTGATTTTTCTAATTTATTTATTTATCTATTTATTTATTTATAGATTTTTATGTTCACTTTAGTTTTACAGAATTTTTAAAACTTGAAGCACTTGAACAATTGTTAAAATTATTGTTTTTTATTCAGAAGAACGAAACACTGTCCCAATTAAAGTACATTTCACTTTCTAATTTTTAATAAAGCACTATAAATAAATAATTAAATAGACAAATAAATAAATTAGACAAATCAAAAAGTTTTGTGACCAACTTGTTTTATAAGTGCAGCGTGCTTTATTTGTGTGATTTACATAATTATTCGATCCATTATTGTGTCAAAATCCTAAATTTTTATTCTAAAAACTTGAAAATTGCACTTCTTTTCGATAAAAAAACAAAATGGCCAAAAATCTACTACACAGTTTTATAGAGCTCCATGGGAGGAACAAATTTGCTCTCTTACGTTTTTTTTTCGTATCTCGCGTTGTTCTTTCAAAAAATGCAAATTTTCGTATTTCTTAATCCACTTATTCTATTTTTTTCGCAGTATTCGAATTCTACGTGGTATAAAAGTGACTTTCACTAGAGAATGACAAGAGATAGAGGAAAATGCATCTATACAATTTTATAGAGCTCCTTCAGGCGATAAGCTTTCGTCTCTTTCATTTCCTTTGTAGCTCGCGTCGTTCTCTCTGAAAACTCAAATTTTCGTCGAGTTTTTGCAGATTATGACATTTTGTGTCCTCCTTAATTCAAAAAACAGGTTTTCGCGTTTTTGCGATCCTGTATATTGTAGCGATATCGTCGTTTTCGTCGTCTGTAGTTACTATAACTTTCGAGAGAATGGATTGATTAGTTTGAGCTTTCGCATAATTTCTTAATGTTCTGAAAGTAAGGTAGAGATTGTTAATCAACCATATGCAATGAAAATTAAAAAATTTAGAGCTTTTTCATAATTCGTTAATTAAGTTTTTTAAAAATCAAAAATTTTTAATTTTGGATCTTAGTAGCTCTAAAAAAACACTACAAATTATCTTCGAAAAAATTTTCCATTTGCCTAAAAATCAAAAAGTTATAATATTTTGAAAATTATAAAAATCTTTTTCGAAGAAATATAGTAATTTTAATAAAACTTTTTTTCAGAAATCCAAAAGATTTAATCTCGATTCTCGATAGTTGTCCAAAAACTCTATAAATTATCTCCGTAGTAAAAATCAGTTTCCAGAAATTTATTTCAAAGTACATTATTCAAGGCACGCAGAAAGCCATGACCAACATTCATACTTCGCATCTGGTGAATCTTAAGATGCAAAGTTGTTATTATTATTTTCTAATTTTTTGAAATATTTAATAATAATAATAATAATATATTTTTATGAAAATGTTAGTTTTCCATGGAGTAGCTGCGAATAAAGGTTAATGCAAAATGGAGAAAATAATATAATTATTATTTAATTTTCATTTTGGAAAATCTAAATAAGCAGTTCCGGGATGAGGAATCTACTTATAATAATTATAACCGTACCATTATTATTTAGTAATATATAATAACATATTAGTGAAAGAGACAGAGATAACTGCCCAATTTTAAGCTTTTTTCGCTATGTAGAGGGTCTCAAAATATGTAGTGTTCTTTAAAAACCAAAAGTGTAAAGGTTGGAAAAATTCCGAAAAATCTAGCTAATTTGGTTTCAATGTTTTACGAATCGCTAATATCGAGCGCGAGTGCCGTGATGAGAATGTATTTCTCAAAGTCGAAGTAATTTGGAGAAAATTAAGGTACATAATAACAAAATCTAATTATTTGTATAAGAAAAAACGGGCACATATTACGTGATCTTCAAAAGGAGAGAGATGGGTTTCAGTTCAGTGTCACAACAGTGTTAAAAACATAAGAAAAAGCGTCACAGGGGGGAGTGGTAAATCAAAAATCGCAAAAAGGCGTCACGTAACATGTGTATGCTTTCTTAGTGGTATTAAATCGTGATATACAAAGGTGACTGCAAGTGATCGGAGCGCGACGGCCACTCCGCGCGCCCCAGGCGAGCTCAACCTTGCGAGTGAAGCGCGCGATGAGAAAGTGCCCGCGCCCCCGAAGGGGGTCGGGCAGATTTTTACTTACTATTCTGCATTGTAAAATATTGCCAAGGATAAAGTGTATATAAATTAATAGATACTTTTAAAATTGAGAAATTATATTTATTGAGAACTGTCAAGTCAAGGAAAAAAGATTAAATTTTATTTCTGCTATCTGTAGGATTGTTTTGACTTAAAAAGGTACACATTCGCAAAAATATTTTAAATTGCAATAAATTTAGAATTGCATTCATATAATGTCCAATTGAGTTTAATTTATTCACTTTTCTTTGATCTTCTCCTTTTCTTTTCATATGTGCACTTTTCTTTGATCTTCTTCATCCAAGGATGAAGAAGAAGACCAGAGAAAAGTCAGGTAACATTTCTAAAAGAAAATTAAATAGTTACTTTTTTACAGAAATACTTTAAATTAATTTTTATAATACATCAGCGAAGTTTTTAAAATTGATGGTGTCTGGGAAAATTATTGGATATTTTTTATTTACAATATAATCTGCTTTTGCATAATATTGTCTGCGGCACTGAACAAAAATGGTTAAAAAATGTTATTTGTAAATTGATTGCCGCTGTTGTAAAAGTTTGAAATGGTTTTCTAAGAATTTGGTACCTGTATAGTATATCTTAGTGTGTATGATTGACGGTTAATTATAACTTGTAATATAAATGTAATATATATATATATATATATATATATATATATATATATATATAAATATA
>JBAGKK010500517.1:0-14827 GCA_037177015.1 Euceroptres primus | reverse complement strand
CACGATGAAATCTTGTTTTGAAGTTACAGCATGAAGTTGGTTTGAATCTTGATGGAACACTAATTTGAACTCTAACAGATTTTACAATATTAGCAATTTTCTGTAGAGAATTTTCCAGTAGCGGGAATTTTCAATTTTGGTAAAGTTATGAATTGTCCGGAATTTTCTACAGTCGGGAATTTTTCATTGTCGAGAATTTTATATTGTCGGCGATTTTATAATGTCGGGAATTTTATTTTTTGGCAATTTTTTTCCAGGAATCTTGCAGCTTCGGAAATTTTCTTTGTCGAGATTTTTCAGTTGTCCCTTTGATTTGAGATTTTGGAAAATAAAATTTTTAGAAATTAAGAAGTTTGACGATTTTAAAATTAAAGAATTGCAAAAGAATTAAAGTAAAAAATTGTAGATTAAAAAGGAGCATTAGAATATTATTTGAATACTCGAAAGTTGTAAGCAGAAATTATCAGAAAATTAAAAAAATAGTTTATTTGTAAATTAAACCTTTTAAATTTTTAAAATGCAAATTTAAAATGAAAAGTTTTACACTAACATCTATAGTTATCTGTAAGCACTAATAGCCAACTGTTCATTTGTTCATTTGAAGTAACCAAGGATTTTTCCGAGTTTATTTTAAATATTTATTTAAAGTTTGTTTAAAGATTAAGCAGATCACGGAGAAAAAAAATCTGTAAAAGTAACAGAATAATTTGTTGAAATAGGGATAACAGTTTTGTTCTGTTATATTTACAGACATTTCTGCAGATTCTACAGACATTTCTGTTAAACTTACAGATGCTCAGTATATTTAACAGATATGTCTCTAGAATAACAGAAATAACAGAAAAAATATGTTGCTGTCTCTATTTCAACAGATTATTCTGTAAATTTTACAGATAATTTTTTCTCCGTGTTTATGGAAAGAGGGAAATATTTGGGTTTTATTTTGGGGGAAGGTTTATTTAATAAATGAACGAGAAGAAAATACATTAATGGTGGATAACTGCGGAGTTAAAATGCAGGCTGCGTCAGTACCGGAGCTTAAGGGTAACCTGGGCCAATACACCTCTCTCCTTAATTCGATACTGGTGTGGTTGTAGATGGAGTAGCGATCCGTTCTTTCGACGGATCGAGTACGTCACAGGGGAAAGAAAAATCCATTTTTCTGTCCGGGTGACGATGGTGGTGGTAACATCGTCATACAGGCAACCCTAGGCAGGCGCGGTAGATTCGGTGACCTTGACCTCTGGCCTCAACTCACGCCTGTTCCTTGTAGACTGGTCGATATGTGCCGTTTCTACCCCCACCTCCCGAAAACTACCCCTTCTCACGCGTTACTGATATCCCCACCATTTATTCTCACCCTTCCCCCAACCCCTATATCTATATGCGATCCAGCCTCACTGGAAAAGTTGGTACCACTGCGACAGTGCTACCACTGGTTAAGGGGTAAGAATTTCAAACTTGATTAGGTGAACTTTTTTCATGGACATTGTTCACGTGTTCGTTGCACAGTAAAAAAGAATAGGGGAAAGTTGCCTAAGACGGGCCCCCTTCCATATTTTCCGAAAATTTTCGATTTTAAGGAACTTCAGAAGCAAAAACGATTACTGGCATCATAGTTTCATGTTTGCTTTGCAAAGTTCTTGTGCTTAAAAGTTGAAAAAATGTTTAAAAGGCAATAAATTTCTATGCTGAAAAAAATGTATATTTTTTCCGTCTTCGGCAACTCGGTATACACTCAAAACGAACTGATACGAACCAAAGTGTAGACTACTGCGTCACTATTGCGCACTTTGTTGCTACGCTACCGCTGAGCTCCGAGTTCAGCTTTCCTCGTCCCCTCGAACCCCTTGCCCATATTTGAATGTGTTAGTATGTATAAACCTCATAAAAATGAGGTTTAGAGGGTTTATTAAACATATCTTTCCTTTTATTTTTGTTTGTTTGTTAGAATATATTTTTAAAAGACAGATATTGCTTTGTAGTGGCCCAATATTGATCCAAATATTTTTTATACAGTGGGAAGTATTTTCATTACTTTTATTGCGCAATTACTGAAGCGAGAGTCTATATAGTAATTGAAATCCAACATATGTTCATCGGAAAAACTAATGTATTCACAAAATGTGAATCTGAAAGCTTTCTTAATGTTGCTTGTGATTTACAAAGTGTAACTAATTTATTTTTATCGAACATGAGTGACGCAATCATTTGTGATTATTAAGAATTTCAGTTGCTCCGAGCATCGTTATCAAATTCAAGGTCAATTAAATAAGATAAATATAAATACCGTGCATCCTAAAAATGAAGAAACAATAACTTGGCAAATCGATTTCCAAGTATGTATTTTTATTTTCATTGCAAGCGCTTTACGAAATTTCTTCCTTTCGGAGATTCGCACAATTTTTCAAAAGATCGATTCAAATTCGTATCCCGAAAATTTTTTAATTTCCAATGAATATGGCATTTCATTTGAGTTATTTTATACAATTTAAATGAATAAAAAAATTAAAACGAAAGTTTTAAAAGTTAAATATTTAAAATATAGAAGCATACTTTCCATTTTATTTTAACTTGTCGTTTGAAAATCTAGATACAAATTTCCAAACTAGAAATTTATCAACACCTGATTCATCACCTAAAAAACCTCTAAATTTCATAAATTCACTATTTCAAAAAGTCATCTGCGTATATCCAATAAAATCCCTTTGTGTGCAATGTTGACGACGCAGTTCGCTAGCGAATAATTTGATATGGCTTAGCGAATTTCCATAAAAAAATGGACACACGTTGATGCGTGCTCTTTCACGTGACTGAGTTAACTGACTCCGTTGATCGACGTCAGCTCAGCAGACAATTTACCAAAACCTTGGTTGGTACACACATTATTCCAGTTGGTACAACATTCACCACGTTCGATTTTATCCGCTACACCGCGGCAGTTGACAACCGGAGAACCACCGCAAAACCCCTCGCGGTGATTGTGCGCGTTTTGTATCGATTTCGCCGTAGACATGACTGGGTTTTAACGGGGTGCCACGCATTTTGTTCGACGCATTCTCTTTTTCGAGAAGCTTATTTTAATGCGCAATTATATCACAAACGAAAGTACACGACAAATATTTTTTTTAACCGCCTTACGAAATTTTGTAAAAAGATTCTTTCTTGCTTCTAACATCTTTCCTCTCTCGCGACACTCACAGTAGTCTAATATTTGAATTCAAGAGCATTGTCAGGAACGAATCTATCTTCTATTGAACCCCGTTTTTATTTAGATTTAAAAAATTGAAATTTTTTAACAAATTTTTATTGAAAAGACTAAATTTGGAAAAATCAAAAACACAAACAACCTTCGAAAAATCGCAGCAAAGAAGGGTGAATGAAAATGAATGTGTAATTTTAAAAAATTGGAAATTGACAAAAATTGCCAAAGATTATACTCAAGATTATACATTCAAAAAAATTATTTAACACAAATTAGTAAAAAAAATCCAAATTTAAGTTTTCGAAATTACCAAAAGTTAATTAATCGAAAGTCGTTAACTCTTTAAATCTGAATCAGCCTAAATTTTCACTTATTTCATTCAGTGACCCATTTCTAGCTAATTCGTTAGTGAATTTTGATTGAATTTCAGTGAAATTGACTGAAATTCATTTAAAATTAACTGATGAATTACTTAGAAATGGAAATTGACTGAAATTCATAAAAAATTAACTGATGAATTCTCTAGAAATGGAAATTGACTGAAATTCATTAAAAATTAACTGATGAATTACCTAGAACTGGGTCAATAATTGAAGTAAGTGAAAATGTTAACTGATTCAAATTTAGAGAGGACATTTCAGATTATCTGACTTTCCACTTTCAAACTTTCCAAAAATCTGCTAAATTCGTATATTTATTTCGATTTCTTCATTTAACATTTAATTTTCCATTCTTCAAACTACGTTTTAAAAATAGAGGAAGTTTGATAATATTATATATCAAAAGTAAAATTGTTGAAGCATCAGAAAAATGGAATCTTGAGAAATTTGAAAATTGTATCTTCACTCAGAAAAATGTTGTCCAGAAAAATTATGCACAATGAACTATCGATAGTCAAAAAATGCAAAAATATGCAAAGTATGCAAAAAAATAGAATATATTATCGATATGCAATAAATCTGAAGATATTAAAATGTTGCAAACAAATGGCAACTAGTGTTCAATTGTTTGCGAATGTATATCGATAATCTATGCATAATTTTTTGCATAGTGACTATCAATAGTTCATTATGCATAAATTATGCTTAATTTTTCCACCTGGGTAAATAGAGACGAATTTTGGTTAAAATGACTAGAACATTTAGCCAATTGTGTTTCTTTTGGAACTCTAAACCGACGAATTTTGGTTAAAATGACTAGAAAATTTAGTCAATTTTGTTTCTTCTGGAACTCTAAACTGACAAAAATTGTCGAGCAATTTTTCGCAGGTATTCGTTGAGGCACCTCTATTTTTATCGGTTGGTTCCTCATTGTGTGGGACTACAATATCGAATATCGCCATCACTAAAATGTTATCGGATTCTCAGCAGTTTTGAAGAACTCTGTTTGCACTGTTATTGCGTGCATCCATTTTCATAGTCACTGAGTGCTTTACATACTGTCTGCGTCTACAGGCTCAAGTCCTTCTCGCGAAGCTTTTTGCAAATTCATTTCTCTTGCGTTTTAATTGAGTTGTTGCACAAGGCTTTCAATTGAATTAAATGGAAATTTCTTCCTGGCCTTATTTACTAACAAGAAAGTGTTGTAAATATTTGTCACTCTGAAAATATTTACTTCTAATCTTTACAATCTAATCTTCAAAATTCAATCTTGGAATAAACTTTAAATTATTTTCCAAATTTTAAACATGAAACTCACACTGATAGAAATTTCCATGGCAATTTTCAGAGACTTGACTGAAGTTTTATGCAGTTACTGTAATAGAAATTTCTGTCAAGCTTTCGTAAATTTCAGTTATATTTGGGTAAAATTAGGAAAATGTAGGAAATTCTGTAGGAAACTTGTAACTGAAAATTCTGGAATTTGTAATTTGAAATTCCGAAACTCAAGGATCACAATCCTCTATTTCCCTTTTTTCCCTCTATTCCCCCTTTTTCCCCCTATTTTTTCAAAAACCCTTAAAATCCCTTAAATTGAGATTTTTTCCCCGTTTCCATTTTTTCAAAATTTTTCAAGTTTTTTTTTTCAAAAATTATAAATAGAAATTTATTACATTCAAAAATGGCAATTGCTGTCAACTATCACTAATTTATTTTTGTATTATTTAAAAATAAAGTTTTAAATATGGTTTAAAAATTTTTATCGCTATTTAAAAAACTTTTAATTCACTTTATTTTCAATATTCATTATTTCATTACATTTATTTTTGTGCTGTAACCGTGAAATTTTCAAATCTATTATTACAAAATTATTTTTGATTCTGTTCTAGTTAGGAAAAAAATATCTCATAGTTAGTTAAGGCTGCTCGACTCCTTGACCTAATATCAGTCTAAAGAACGGTTTATAGAAGCAGAAAAAAAGAACAAAAATTAATTTCAGTGCATTTTGGAAGAGGTAGTAATAGGGGAAAATTGCCTGAGACGGGCTACCTCCTAAGACGGGCCATCCTTAATATTTTTGTATGAAAACATTATATTCATCACTTATGTATGAAGATACATGCTCAGCAGAATTCTAGTTATGTATTTTGAAAAAGTTTTTTTTTTGCATTGGAAGTAAATTAACGAAAACAGAAAGGAAAAATTATTTTTGTACATTAGAGAATGAACTTTTACCTGTTTTAGAAGTTAAAATTTAATAACTTCTAATGATTTGAAGAAGTAAGTTATTATAATAATAATTTTTTTTTTTTTGATAGATAATTTTGTAAACTTTGCAATTGTTACTTACGTTTTATTAATTTTCGTGCTGTTTAATAAAAATATTTTAAAAATTGTAAACATGCGAAATTCCTAAGACGGCCCCGGTTAGGCTAGAAAACTGCAGATCAAAGCGTAGTCTGCTTTATCTATGAATTACCGATGGTACACCGAAAATACGCCAGATATTTAAATTTTCCGCCATAATTAGTACCTTTCCTAACCTCTATTGCTTTTTGATCATGGACAAGAAATTTTTAAAAATATATTGTTTATTCACTTTATATCAGTAAATTATTTGATATATTAAAAAAAGACTTTAAATAAATATTAAGTTCGTGATCTTTGTTAATAACAATGGTTTTGTACCTTTGGGGTCTAGGATATTAATTACGATGGCAAATAAACTCTTTCTCGGTTGTATCCAAGTTCTTTTTATTTTAATTAGATGTTAACTTTAAATGCTCGAGGATATTCAAGGTTTATTTAAATATTTTTTTCAAATATACAAATATCTGTGAAAAAATAAACGCTATCCTAGATCTCAAAGACACAAAATCATCGTTCTAAGTTCAAAAGGAGGGTCACAATAGCGTCAAAAATGTATCTTTTTTAATACTTGTTTTTTATTTGACCTTATTTAACGTCTTTTTTACGTTTTATATGTCATAAATGTACAGAATATGTTGTCATATTATGTCATAAATGTACAGAATATGTTTAAACAGTACCGTCAAACGGGGCAGCTTCGGATATGTGGGGTAAATTTGGACAGCCCTAAATTGATACTTTAAATTATTCAAAACGGTTCCAACTAGAATATGGAATCAGTTCAAGCCTTAACTGGTTCCAAATCCTAATTAAACTTTGAGTAATTGCACTTTGAGTAATTTAAGCGATGAATCTAGGATTTTCCAAAATTACCCCAAATGTCCGAAGTTGCCCCGTTTGACGGGGCAACGCTACGAATAAAATGTATCAATATCTAGTGTTTAATTACATAGCTTTTTTGAATTTTAAAAGGGGCCCGCCTTGGGATACCGGGTTACCTAAGACGGGGGAAATACATATTTTTTTCAACATCGAAATTTATTGTCTTTTAAACATTTTTAAACTTTTAAGCATATGAACTTTATAAAGCAAACATGAAACTATGGATGTCAGTAATCGCTTTTGCCTCTGAAGCTCCTTAGAATCGAAATATTTCAGAAAATATGGAAGGGGGCCCGTTTTAGGCAACTTACCCCTAGATTTCTTGGGAAAAATTAGTTTGAGTCAAAATTATTTGTTTAATAATCGTTTTATGACATTTTATATTTTTTCTTTAATCTTACTAAACATTCGTAATTTTTATTCAATTTGAATGAACAATAGCTTATTTTGGTAATTGGAATATTTTCCACAATTTTGTTCGTTGAATCTTATTAAAAATAATTTGTTTAGAAACTATAGACTGTGCAAAAAAATTCAACAAACAGAATTGGAGAGAATGTTCCAATGAAGAAAATAAGTTATTGTTCATTAAGATTGGATACAAATTACGAATGTTTAGTAAGATTAAAGAAAAAACACAAAATGACAAATAATTGTCAGAAAAATAATTTTGACTCAAACTAATCTTCTCTGAGAAATGTATTGCTGCCTCTTCCAAAATGCATTTAAATTAATTTTGATTCTTTTTACCCTACTTCTATAAACATTCTATTTAATAATATTTATTCACTCCCCTGGTGTTTTTAATATAAAAAATTCCTCCTTTTTCTAAAATATATCCCCCTATTTCCCTTAAAATTGAACTACTAAACCGCTGTGATCCCTGGAAACTGTAAGAAAAAAAATTTTACGTACAGGGTAACTGAGGTTTTATGTAGTTATATGTAACTAAAATTTAAAAAATTTTAGTTACAATTTAGTAAATTTCAGTTACAATTTAATAAATTTCAGTTTTACGATTTAGTAAATTTCAGTTACCGCAATTGAAATTTAATAAAAAATGCGTGATAATTCAATGTCCAGGAAGTTGGCAACGCCAACTTCAAATTTCGAAAAAATGAAAATTGTGCTGAATTGTGCTAGATTTGTGTTCTATTGTGCAGTAAAACATTTTTTGAAAAAATGAAAATTTGAACCCAAAAATAAAAAAAAACATTTTTTATGGCAGCCTCGCCAATTGGTTTTTTTTCGAAAAAAAAACAAATGTCAATAACCACGGGCATGTGAATGAGTAAACAAACAAACAAATAAATGTTGTGTTGAGTAGCATAAAAGTCATACAAAAAAGTACGGAAACCAAAATTTGATATTATGAACCATTTTCGAAAAAAAACAATATTTAAAAAAAATCAGCTGCCCCATTTTGTTTTTTAGACAAAACAAAACTTGTGCTAGGAACTTGTGTTTCAGAATTTCGAAAAACAGAAACTCGTCCTGAGTTGTGCTAGGCTAGCACAATAATTATCTCTAGTGACAATTTTCACGGGATTAATATTTTCCAAAAAAAAATGCAATCTTCTGAAATTGGAATGCGTTTTTTACCTAAAATTTTCAAAATTACGAAATTCGAAAATCTAAAACTTGTGCTGAGTTGTGCTAGGCTAGCACAATAATTACCTCTTATGACAAATTGCACTGAAATTAATATTTTCCAAAAAAGTGCAATATTTTTGGACTTGGAATAAATTTTTGGCCCAAAATTTTCAAAAATACGAATTTCGAAAATCTGAAACTTGTGCTAAGTTGTGCTAGGCTAGCACAATAATTATGTATCTCTAATGACAAATTTCGCTCAAATTAATATTTTCCAAAAATCAGTTCAATTCAATTTCACTGGAATATATATTATATTCCAAAATATTTAAAAAAATTTTAATTTGACGTAATTTTTTGACCCCAAATTTTTGAAAAACAAGAGCTTCTAGAAAAATTCTAGCAAATTGCCTGTTGCGAATTTTGATAAGATCATATTTTTAAGCTAATACTTTTGTTTATTATTACTAAAATAAAAATAGAGGAAAGCAAAAGAAGGCAACTCTGAAAACCAATAAAATATAAATTACATATTAGTCCAACTTAAAAAAAAAAAAAAATTTCAAAGTTGAAAAAATTTGATTTTTCTTGGTCAAAAATTTATTGCAAGTCCAAAAAGATTACATTTTTCTGAAAAATATGAATTTGTGTGCAATTTTTCATAGAGATAATTATTGTGCTAGCTTAGCTCAACTCAGCACAAGTTTCAGATTTTCAAAATTTGTATTTTTGAAAATTTTGAGCAAAAAATTTATTCCAAGTCGTAAAATATTGCATTTTTTTGGAAAATATTAACTTGAGTGCAATTTGTCATAAGAGATAATTATTGTGCTAGCCTAGTTCAACTCAGCACAAGTTTCAGGTTTTGAATTTCGTAATTTATAAAATTTTGGATCAAAAATTTATTCCAAGTTCAAAAAGATTGCATTCTTTTGGAAAATATGAATTTGAGTGAAAATTGTCATTAGAGACAATTATTGCACTAGCTTACCACAACTCAGCACAAGTTTCCGTTTTTCGAAATTCTGAAATTGATCATTTTTTTTTTGTTGCTTTTTTTAAAAAATAGTTTAAGATTTTGACTTGATATTTTTCAGCATAGTAGTATGCGTAGCTGGTAGTTCCTAGCACAAGTTTTGTTTCGTCAAAAAAAAATGGCGCGGCTGATTTTTTAAAAATTGTTTTTTTTTCGAAAATGGTTCATAATATCAAATTTTGGTTTGCAGCACATTTTTGTGCGACTTTTATGCTACCCAGCACAACATTTGTTTTTTCGAAAAAAAACAACTGGCGAGGCTGACATAAAAAATTAAGGTTGGGAGATTTGCATGTTTACTCGGAGTCATTGATTGTATTGGTTTTTCAATTCATGATATGATTCATGGAGATATGTAAATGTCTGGTCTGATAAAAATGTTTTTTTGATTTTTGGGTTTAAATTTTTATTTTTTCAAAAAATCTTTTGCAGCACAATAGAGCACAAATTTAACACAATTCAGCACAATTTTCGTTTTTTCGAAATTTGAAGTTGGCGTTGCCATCTTCCTGGACATTACAGTTTCTTAATTTTCAGATACGGTTTCTGAAACCTAAAACGTTTGGAAATTTTCGAACATTTCCAACAGTGCACAAAAGTATTTGAACTTGAAACTAATTAAGTCTTGAAACTTAAAACTTTTAATTTTAAATTAGAATGAATGGCTTTTTTATTGTAATGAATAATTTGTATAAAACTAATTAAGGTTTTTAAGAGGGGGTTAAAAATATATTTTGTTGAGTCATAGAAAATGTAATAATGGTCGAAGAGAGCGTTCTTTCTGCATCACGGCATTCTCGTCGGCATAGCGATCGTGCGTTTATACCGTCGTTCGCATTTCAGACGAAAGGCGCCAAACAAATGCAAAAGAGAATCAGGACAGGCTGCTCATTCTTAGCGACCTTATTCCTGACCGACAGATGGACTCCAGATCCCATCGTAGGCGCACTTTATATCGGCCAAGAAGGGCATTTAACACCGTTATCATCCTGCACGCGACGTTGGCAAATATCCAGGAATTCTTACGCCTCTTCGTCACCAAAGCAATCCGTTCTAAGACGCTTCCCCGTTGAGCGGTTGAACATCCGCTGTAGTCTATGACTCCTTGTCTATTCCCTTCTCCTTTTTTGCTCCTCTTAACTACATCCTCCCCATTTTAATGGGAGATAATTCAGGAAAGCCACTCCAGTACTTGCAAATTCAATTCAGTCGCTTTTGTGGGATGATGTTTTACTCTGAATCTATAAATTTTAACTTTGATTCAAATTTTCATGGTGGAAATTTTCACGCTACCGTTTCTCCTGAGTGATATTTTTTTCCCAGGATTGTTTCACCTCGAATGTAAATTTTTTCGAAGAGAAAGTATGCAAATATTTTCTGAGTGATTTTAGCCTTTAGTAACCATGACAGGAGAGTATTTTTTAGAAATGGAGTTTGTCTCTCCTTGTAGTCTGACGTGGATTCTTAGAGCAGTGTCTGAGGTTAGTGCCAAATCGGCAGAGAGACGAGGAGAGTTCGTCGAAATGCATTTGCGAAATGGACTCACAATTCTTGACAAATACCGGAAACTGCCACCCACATGGGGTCAATACACTTCAAAAGTTCAAAAAATCTATTCTGCACGTTTGAGAAATTTATTTATTATTTTTATTTTGAATTCTACAGTGAAGTTATTTATATTTTTTGTAATTTCTCTCGTATTGCTCAAGTCTTTCGATTGATTTAACTAAAAAACAAATAAGTTAGTAAATTCGATCAAAATGTTTGGTTTAAATAGATTCGGTTGAATAAAACAATTTTTTTGTGTAGCAAGAAATCAGTGAAGTAATTTTTCCAAGGTTTCACTAACCTAATTTTGAGATATAGAAGAATAATAAGATATAAGCAGTTGTGAAGACACAGTGATCGAAGGATACTGATATTCCTCAGTTATCGATGTTGTACATGTCTGGGTCAAAGGTACTATCTCCAAGATTAATATTAGTCAACTGATCTTTGGTACTCCTTTCTAGAGTGTCATTTTCCTCTAAACAATTGAAAAGTTATATTATATTATTTCAATATTAACCGCACATAAGACAAATTAATTTTAACAGATTTCTTATGACTCTTACACTGTAAAAGAGAATACTTAAACTTGTTACACCTTAAAATGGTTTAGATCAAAATTCAGTAAAATTTGTCTTAATAAGCACTACTGCCGTCGAAAGTAAAAAGATACATAAGTGACATTGTCGTTTAGGTCGACTTTTCCATTGCTAGGTTTAAGAAAATAACCCTAAACTACAAAGTCACTTGCGTATCTTTTTACTTTGGACGACAGAATATTGTTTTAAAGTTAATACCACGTTACCTGAATTTTAGAATTGAGTCTTATATTTTACTTAAAATCAAATCCATTTTGCTTACATCCAGACAGATTTTACTGAATTTAATTTAAACCATCTTAAGTATTCTTTTTTACTATATACTACAGTGGGACCTCGTTCGTGTCGCGAACTTAGGACCGTGAACCTCGTTCGTGTCGCAAACGTCACTTCCGGTCGTTTCAGGGGCGTACTTAGGTGTACGTAACGCGATTGATTCTAATGTACCACGAGTATCTCTGCTAATCACAGCACTAGCTTGCGGTGCGCGCGCAGATTTTTGCTGTCACTTCGGCGACACGAGCGAGGTTTTGAGGGGTCACGTGACCACGACACGAAGGCGACTGCGACACGAATGAGGCCCTACTGTATTTAGTAGAACAGGGTGTCTAGCATCCTAGAAATCCTTGAAAGCCTGGAAAAGTCCTTAAATTTCACTCATAGTCCTGAAATTCTTATCTCTCCTCATTTGAATTATGTATTAGTTTTCTTCAAATGACAGGGTTGCTATAGGTCAGAGAATTCTGGAAAATCAGGGAAAACCTTCAAAGAGTCAGGGAATTTTTTTATAATTTTTATAATTATAATTATATCTCAATAGTTATAATTATAATTTAACAATTGTTTTAATTATATAATTATAATATTACAAAACCAGGGATCACAGTCAGTCCCCTATTCCCCTTTCCCCCTTTCCCCTTTTATTCTGAAAATCTCCTAAAATCACTTTTTTTATAGATTCATTCCTTTTTCTCCCTTTTTTCCCTTTTTCTATTCAAATTTCCGAATAATTTTCAAAGAATTCGGAGAAATAGAAACTTACGACATTCAAAAACTCTTTTAATGTTTTCTTAAATATCCCATAATTTTCAAATTTCGAAAATCTACGAAAATCTCTTAAAATCTCTAAAGTCCTCCAGAATCTTTAAAATTGATTTAAAATCCTTGAAAATTCTCAAGAATATTGGAGACTCTTCTAGAATCTCCTGGGTTCTCTTACAATAATCTTATAAAATAATATGAAGGTGGAAAATAATTATACATGTGTTGATTATAAAATAATATCCCAGAATTTTTCAATATTTTACAGCATATACTAAACTAAACTCTTCCAGAATCTTCTAAAATTTTCTGAATACTTCCGTAACCTTCTAGAATTTTTTACAAAATTTTTTAGAATTCTCCAAATTCTACAATTTTAGAATCCTCTAAAGTCTACAAGAGATTACCGAAATTCTCTCAAATTCTTTAGAATCTTCAAAATTTATCTGAAATCTGTAAAAATTCTCAAAAATATTCTAGACTGTTTTAAAATCCACAATCATTCAGATTCTTCTCGATTCTTCCGCAATCTTTTAGAACCTTCTAGACTCTAAATAAGTAATTTTATTTATCTATAATAATCTTATACAATCTTAAAGAATTCTTAATGCAATTTTAGAGAATTCTGAAAAATTCTTTAATATTTTACAAAATATGTTCCAGAATCTTCTAAAATCGTCTAAAATCTTCTGAACTCTTTCATGAGCTTCTAAAATATTTTAGAATCGTCAAGAATATTCTGAATGCACCTGAAGTTTTGAATGTTCAAACGAACGAACTTTTTTTCTTAATTCAAATTTATTTTGAAATGTTCAATCTAGAAAATGAAGAAATATGAGCTTCTTCATCATTACGTTAATTTCTATATTAATATACCAATATTTTAGAAAAAATTTGAGTTTAAAACGAAATCAAATAAAGATTTTGTTTATTTGAACTTTCAGAACTTGAAGCACATTATTCTGAAGTGTTTTAGAATTTCCAGAATTCTGCAGAATTCTTTAGAACCCTCTTAAAAGACTAATAATCTTGAAGAATCTTCTAGACTATTTTCAGAATCTTCCTAAAATTCTGTAGACTTTTTTAATTCTTCAAAAAAAAAAGTCTGAAAGAGACTAGAAGATTTTAGAACTTTACGGAAGATTTTGGAAGAATTAAGAAGTCTCTGGGAGATTCTAAAACACTTAAAAATCTAAATTGTAGATAATTTTTTTTGGGATTTTAAAAGATTTAATGAATCTACAAGCTTATGGAAAATTAAAAATATTCTAGAAGGTTTTAAAGTTTTGTTGAAAACTGCAGAAGTCGTGAAAGATTTTTGAATATTCTAGAGCATTTCAAAGATTCTAAAAGTTAAGAAATTTGAGGAGTGTTTTATTAGATTCTTGACAGAAATCTAAGATTTTTGAGGATTTCTAAAGATTCTGGAAAATTGCAGTTGCCTTGGTATTTAAAAAAAACTTCCCTCCTTTTTTCAAAATCCCCTTTTTCGAAAAAGAAATTCCCTATTTTCCTTAAAATTGAATTACTGAACCATTGTGATCCCTGTATTATATAATTATAATTATAACATCAGATAACGGTCAGGGAAAATGAAAAATTGGGGAAAGTCAGGGAATTTTAAAAATTGGAATTTTATAGCAACCCGAAATGAAATCAGGAGAAGTCGTTTTATCAATTGCTTTAGTAAGCTTTTGTAGAAAAGTACATATTCACTTAGTAAGGCTTACTAATAAATTCATTTAGTTAGTTTACTAAATGAATTAAGTTTCATTTAGTTAGTTTACTAAATGAATTTATAGTTTTTTACTGAAAAATTGTAATGTTTTTATTAAAGATTAGTAGAAGCGCGTACTAAGTAACTTAGCAGAAAACTACTAATTCTTATATAGTATTTTCTTAAAAAATACTTTATTGGGCTTATACAGATAAATACAGTTAGTTATTCTCAAGAATTTTATAAATCTTATACACCGCTCTCCCGCTTTAGGGCGGATTTCGGGTATGGCCTGAATGGCCTTCGTAAAAACCGGGGGTCTCTCAAACGTAAACAAGTCAGGGCCGTATGAACTATTTCTCTTTCATTTTTGTCACGAGTGAAAAATATTTCTTAAATATGAGTTTAATTTAACTTTTACTTTAATTTTAAGTTTCATTTAGTTATTATATTTTA
>JBAGKK010500506.1:0-14828 GCA_037177015.1 Euceroptres primus | reverse complement strand
TATATATATATATCAAATAATTATATTCTAAATGAGATGTGAAATTTTGATCATGTAGATACATATTTTAAAATGAGAATACAAACTTTTATACAGAATACAAATTTTTATTTTGGATAGTTTTATTTCGAATAAAATATCACGAGTCTTAATAACAAATATCGTAGAAAAAATTAAAACTAGAATTCAGAATCAGTCGCAAGAGCCAGAATGATAATTGTCGTCAAAGCAGACAAAGCAGAAAGAAATGCTACATCTTGCAGATCGAAGCAAGATTTGGCACATGGACAGGCTTTTCTTAAATTTTTCATTTGAAAGCACACCTGATTTATGTTCAAAAAAATTTGTCGATCGTCGCAAAGTTTTGCAACAAACTGCTCATGTGACAAATCTTCCTTCATTTGATGTGCAAGATGTAGCATTTCTTTCTGTTTTGTCTGCTTTTACAATTACACTACGTGACATTTTTTTGCTTTTTGGATGTGCACGGTGCACGACTACAAAGAAACGCTGACAGTGCTTCAACGGCACATGTGAAAAAATTTTCAAAGAGTGCACGTGAAAATACAAAGTCTAAGCCTTACTTTGAGATATTTTGGAAGTTTCTAGCACGTCGGGTTCAACTGCTATAAATTCTTAAAAATGGCCAAAAACGCGTTTTTGGACATTTGGGCCTTAATTTTCTCAAAATCCTGACGTGATATGCAATTTCTGAGACCCGATTCGTGTTCAGTGCAAAAAAATCTATAGAAAATGCTTAGTCAATTTCCATTTACAAAATTGACGCCACGTAGTGTTATCATTCTGGCTCTTGCGACTGACTGTGGATTCTAGTTTTAATTTTTTCTATGATATGTGTTATTGTGACTCGTGATATTTTATTCGAAATAAAACTATCTAAAATAAAAATTTTCCTTTATATTCTTATTTTAAAATATTTACCTACATGATCAAAATTTCATATCTCATTTAAAAT
The DNA here is from genome assembly GCA_037177015.1 of Euceroptres primus. Classification (NCBI taxonomy): domain Eukaryota; kingdom Metazoa; phylum Arthropoda; class Insecta; order Hymenoptera; family Figitidae; genus Euceroptres; species Euceroptres primus. The sequence continues at coordinate 13,852 of JBAGKK010500506.1, read as the reverse complement.
ATAATTATTTGATATATACTCTTATTTTATAATGAGTGCATCAATTTTAAATAAATGATTAAATTTATAAAATTTATAAAAATTACATTTGCATGCGAAAAAACTCCGAAAATGTGAGTTTTTCATTGGAAAAAAGCATATTAAATGTTTATTATCGTGTAATTGACAAAAATTTTACGAGGGAATTGAATATATAAACATTTAAATAATTATAAAGCAAAAAAAATTTTCAAATTCCAGGCGTTGAGAATCGAGCCCGCAGTCTCTGCGCACAAATCCGGCGCTCAACTGCTGAGCTATTCGGCAACTTGGGAAACGGCTTTTTCTAGTCCATGAGACCAGCGACAATTTTTTTAAAGCCGTTTTTATTATAACTGGCCAAATATTGGGTTCTAGGAATTTCACAGCTTTACTTTGTGGCCATGACCTTTCTTTACAGAAAGTATGAATCAAAACAAAAAACACCAGCTCTGACTTTCCCTTGTTAGCCAGGGAGAGATAATATTTAAGGCTCCTTCAAGTAGGACTACCGAATCTTCTGCACTTTTATGCCAGACGTATAGAAGAAGGTCGTAAACATACATGGCAGCCCGCACTCCCATAAGAGAACGCTTTCAAGTGCCGAAGATATAGGTTGAAGAGAATAGGTGAGAGTACGACACTCTGTGGAACACCTCCCCCAAACAACTATAATCTGAAGAGAAGTAAAGTCTTCTCTTCGCTACTAGAAATGCAATAACATTGATTAACCTTTCCGGGACCTCCAACTCTTGCAATTGGTCAACTAGTACGGAGGGCTGGACACAATCGAAAGCACCCTTGATGTCAATAACGAGGGCAGAGGTGCTCTCACCGCAACCGAATCCCTCCAAAGCATCCGTAACTACTGTTTCAACGCAGTCCATAGCTGAACGGTCTCTTCTTAAGCCAAATTGGAAGTGTGAAATCCAATCTTTACTTTCCGCCAGGTACTCCAGACAATGCTGAACTAGCTTCTCGAATAGCTTGCACATGAAAGATGTGAGCCAAATTGGTCTAAAGCCCTTTTCTCCTGGTTTGGGGATAAATCCCACTCTGGTATCTCTCTGAGAATCTGGGAACGATGACGCCGCGTACATTGCAGTAAACAGAAGCAAGAGAAATGCAAGCATGGAAGCGGAGAATCCCTTGATGAGGGTTTCTCCCTCATAAGAAAGTCTACCAATGCCAGGGTAGACCTCCTTTTGCAGGAAGATAAAGCAAGGTCGAAATCCTGCTGGGTAAAAGGTTTGTTCATAAGATCCGTTTCATCTATGTCCGTCGTTGCAGATATATCGGTGGGAGCAATTTTCGGCTTCACCAAGTCATTCTGTAAATCTAGTAACACTAGGGAGTTAAGATCAGTGATAATTCCAGTTTTCAACGCGCTGGTTCTACGGGCCAAGGATCTAACTGTGTCCCAGATTTTTGTGAAGCCTATGGTCAGGTGAACTGATTCACAGAACTCTCTGAAGGAGGAGTGCTTCTGAGCTCGAAGAAACCACTCAACCTCCTCATCCAATGCATCCCTTTGCCTTCGGTTTTTCACCATCTGATCTCTAAGGTAAGTTTTAAGAGCCCGTCTGCATATATCCAGGGCCTTTTCACACTCCAGATGCCACCAGACTGGCTGAGTTTTACCCTTCCACTTATTAGAGTTAGGCTAAAAGGCACCGTAGTTGTCCAGATATTTGAAAACCAAGTCAATGAATCGCCCATAAATTCGCGCAGGCCACTTTTCAGAACTCAGTAACGACCCTAGACCTGGAATCTTGTGCTCCATACATTTGTGGAATGCCTTCGAATCAAGGTTCTTGATGTTGAAGCGGGTAGAGCTTGTTTGTGAAGTGGAAGGAAGGACGCCAAAAGACGCTTTCATCAACAGGTGGTCTGAGCCGTAGTTATAATCAGTAACTTGTATCGAAGTTAGGTTATGAAGGGGGAAGAACAAAAAGCAGATAAAGGTTGCTACCTTTCGAATTAGGGTTGGGAATAAGCGTGAGAACACAGTCATTCAGGGGGACCAGATCATGTTCCGAAGAAGCCAGGTAAAGGCTCCTGCTCTAGCGATCAGAGAAGCCGGCTTCTCATCCTGCATGGTGGGAGTTAAAGTCTCCAAAAACCAGAGAGAACCGGAAGCCACCTCATCCTGTCAAACAGAGCGCACCTGTGTTCATAACTAACCATAGATCTGAGGGTTACATATACGGATAGGACCGCAATAGTGCCTAGATCGATGGTGATGCTGACTCTAACGACATTGATTTGTTCCAGTCATCACGATACGTGTAGTAACCATATGTTTCCCATATGCAGTCCGTGGATAACCATGATTCCGATATATAAATAAAGTCTAGGTCTAAATTAGAGAGAAGGTCCGCAATCTCTGGTTTCTTATTATGTACACTATGAGCATGCCATGTTGCGAATTTCAAAGGACTTTGGGGGGGGGGGTAGAAGAGAGTAACATTCTAAACAAGGCAGACACCCCAGTATATACTCACAAAATGCACGCTTAAAGAAAAGAACACAGTGAAACGAGTGAACCACAATTCCTTAAAATATAAATTAACTAAAAAAGAAAATGAAATAGCCTGGATATTGAAACTAACTCTAGGACTAACTCTGAGGGGCGGTAGAGCGCGGAACTAAATTGCTAACTAAAATACTAGAGAGGAACAAAAACTGTGAGGGGCTACTAAGGCCTCTCCTCTAGCCGCAGCTGCCTGCGCGGACTCCGACTGGAGTCCCAGGAGGCGGCCCTGGGGTTGATGCGAGTCCAGCAGAGCATCAACAGTACCGGCGAGAACCTGTTCAGTCAAGTCTGGAACTGAAGAGTCATTGTTAGTCTATGAGAGTTTCTCACTGCCCGAAATGAACTCCAAGTCCCGGTTGGGACGTCTAATCTGGCGAAGGATACCCTGTTCCGCCAGAAGCACAACAGCCTCATCATAGCCGCAGTTATTATAGAAGCGGCACTTCATGATCTCGAATTCATACAGATTCACGGGACAATCACGATAAGAAGCGGTATGACTGTCAATGCAGTTTGTGCAGCGTGAGGTGTGCCAATTCGTGCACACTCTTGTTTCATGTGGTTTCGAGCAGAATTTGCAACCCGGGTTGATACTGCGACATTGGGCACTGACGTCCTGGAAAATTTGACACTTGTAGCATCTCCTAACCTGAGGAATAACTGGGGCTAAAGGTACTTAAAACTGGTAAGGTAAACAGCACGAGGGAACTTAGAGAGGGCAGGCAGAATTTGACCATATCCATAGGGTCGCCTGAATCCGTGGTTCTGCTCCTAATAGAAATTAAGCTTGCACGTTTGAGGTCTGTAGAGACTGCTAGCGTGTTGGCGTCCCACTCATTGTCACAGAAGATTTTTGTCTGTCTTAAACCATTGGGATGAATCCTTCCTTTTGCATCCTTAAGAACGGCTTTGACCAGATCCGCAATAGTAAGAGGGTTGTATTTACCCAGATGCTTGTCTTGAACCGCCGATTCCATTATGGCAGTGAAAGGTGGTGGAAAGCTAGCAGAAAATCTGCAATCTGACGTTTCATCCAGACTTTTCCAGAGGAGAAACTCAGCAGAGGGCCCAGCATGATTAGAGTCGAGTGGAGCCGGAGTTAAGGGGTGCGGGGAAGAATGGGGGGTCGGAATTATTATTGGCCTGCAGATTTAGAGCAAGCACCTGGACATCCTTCCTAACTCAGATAGGAGGAGGATCTTCCTCAGACGGTTTCTTCTTTTTGCTGGTGCCCTTGGAATTAAACCTACACTTTTAATCTGATTTAAATGGGGGAAGGGTAAGGGTTTTGCCTTTTCCGACTATCCGAACGAGGAGAAGGCGACGCACTAGGCGACGAACGAGGAACCTCCAGTTTCCTTCTAAGAGCTGTACTAAACGGTTCTGAAGGTGATTCCTCCGGGTTTGCCTGATCCTTCGACTGGGACGTACCCGAAGGGAGTGGTTTATTCGCACCCCGACTGCCGGCGGTTACACCAGAGGGACAAGTCGCATTTGAGGAGCTTAAGGATCCTCCCTCTAATCCAACTTGCATAAACAAGAACTGGGCACAAACAATGGCTGTCCCGCCCCCTAGAAAACCAAAAATACTTTAACACATTGTAGAATTTAACATAAAATTAGATTCTACTGAAGCAGAGATTTTAGCTACACACAAGACAGCGAAATGTAACAGAAAGCAGTTGGAATTCACTTAGTGCAAAATTAGAATAAAGGTAAGAAGCAAAAATAAAAAGAGCTCTGAAATCGAAATTTAATAATACATAGATTAGTAAACTAGCGCTAAGGCAGGAACATAAAAAGATATAAAGCTGTGAGTGAAATCAAAAGTCGAATCAAAGCAAAATAAACATGTAAGTACCAAGCAAGCAATAACCCATGTACCTACAGGGTAAGGACAGGATATAATACAATTGTATTTGTGATTAGGTAAATAGCAGGGAAGCGATAAGGGACCAAGAGAGTCATAGGTTATTCATGTTGTCCGTGACACGTTCTCTAATGTTCAATCCTTCTAGCGGTGTGAGATTTTACTCCGAAATTTATTTCTCTTGAGCGAACTCCAAAAAAAAATGCCCAGGTTCACGAGCTCTCACTAAAGTGTCACGCCAACATGCGGGAAAAATATACAAGTGATGTTACGTTGGCGATCCAACGATGTTAGAGTAAATAAGAAAATACCATCAATGAATTGCCTAGCGAAACAAGAAATCTCCGCTGTAGGGCCAAAATACACTCCACTGTAGAATAGTCGAGACAGGATCCTCCACACATATAATTGGAAAGCGTGACTGGGAGCCACGCGGAATTCAGTAACTTTTAACATTAACACGCAGGATACGCCACAAACGTCCACACAGTTCAACGAGCACACGAAGAATCATATAATAATTGGATGGCGGACCACAATGTTAAATGGGTGTGGCGATTACAAAGCTCCGGCAACTATCTTCGACCGGGCGCCGAACCAGTTTCCGACACTCTTCGGCAAAGTTCAGTTCGATTTCGTGGGAAATTTGAATTCGCTAATATCGAAATCCTATTGTTTATTGAAGTTTTAATATTTTCAATTATCAACTATGTTTTTAAGTTTTAAAATTTTTAAATTTAAAAATTTTAAATTTAAAAAATTTTTAAATTTTTAAAATTTTAATATTTTTGATTATCAACTATGTTTTTAAGTTCTCAAAATATGAGATTTAAAGACAAAATAAATATATCTATAATTAATAGGTAATAAGTAAAATAAAATAATTCTGTTTTTAACTGAAGTTTTAATTTTTTTATGTAGGTTTTACTCAACATGGAAACAATAAACAATATAATAATTGGGATTATTAGTACATGGGAAAGTAAGTGAAAAATAAATTTATAAAATAAAAATCAAGTTCTTTATTGTGCACATTTTTCATTGTATGTAATTGATGTTTCATATATACAATTGAATTATTTGGACAAAAAATTGTAATTGTAAATTAATACTGTCTTCATTATTCTTCGAAATTGAATATGTCAACGGGTAGACAATGTTCTGTTAACTGAAAGAGAAAATAGAGTTTGAAAATGTAAACTATTTGATCCGAAAATGAATGAAAGTAATTAGTAGTTAAATTATTTTTCTACTTGCATAAATTATGACTTATCATTGCGTTCACAAAAATATTACCTAGATTAAGTACACATAAGCAAAGAAGCATCTTTACTGGTAGGAGTAATAAAAAACATGCATGTGTTTGCAAGCCAAGAAACCGCAATTTATTTAAAAAATAGAAAAAAGTACACACAAATGTAAATAATTATACAGCATTACATTATAAAGATTCTCAGAAGCCAACAAACTCTTTTTGGTGACTAGCTATAGTGCACATGTCTTAATGTGAAGCAAAAACGTTACAAAAAAAGATTACTAAAATAAAATAAATAAATTTAGCTAACTTAAAGTGTATCGATGTCAATAATAAACGCTTAAATAATAAAACGTTACCGTTACTTCTTAGTTCTTTTTAAAGACCATAAACGCACTTGCATTTTATTTAGCAATATAAAAGTTATCTTTTTGAGGTTTTATAGACTAGTAGCAATACTGCAACACAAAAAAATTGTCAAATTAAAATACATACAAATCAATTGTATGAAATAGTATGAAAAGACTAATATAAAAATAATAACACAAAGTATACGTATTAAATTAAAATAATTAAAATAAGTGGTATAATTTATATTTGTAAGATTGCTGAGACTAGTTCAGGAAAGCAATCATTTGAAACAAAGATAGAAAGCACATTTTGAATTAAAATGCATTAAAGCTAATGGTTACACGTGCTGAAAGATCTATTAAAATTATTGTCAAATGCCATATGTTCTGTAAGACCTCGAAACTAACATTGTCCTTTTACTGACTTCCAAATAATTTGACGTCATATAGGAAAAAAATAAAGAAAAAACATTCTGAAAAAAATTATAACTCAATTGAAAAACAAAATTTTTTTACTTTACTTATTACCTATTAACCCGTTGACTGTGTCATGATGCGTATATCGTCATAAAGCATGGAATTTATAGGTTATACACAGTCAACGGGTTAATTATAAATATATTTCTTTTTTCTATAGATCTTATATTTTGAGCATTTAAAAACAAGATAGCTAAGTAAAAAAGATAATGAAAAATATGGAAATTGTAATAAACAATTACATTTCGATATTATCGAAATAAAATTTGCCGCGAAATCGAACCGAACATTGTCGAAGAGTGTCGGAAACTGGTTCCGGGACCGGACGAACATGGCTGCTGGCGCTTTCTAATCGTCACAACTCGGCCTATCCCGTTCACCAAACAGTGGGGAATATTGATGAAAAAATCTTCAAAATACGATTCCGGCTAAAATAAATTCTTAAGAAATCTGTGAGAGCCGATTTTAGAAAAATCTTACATATATTAATTTTTTTTTATTTAAATGTAAACTTTAAAAACATTGTAATTTTTAAGATACCGATACATTAGCAATGCATAAATTGTTCAGATTGAGTAAAATTAGTGTGAAATTGATAAATAAACATTCGGTAAGTACTATTTGATAATTTATAATAAATACCTAATTTGATATTAACAATTTTATTGTTATAAACAGCAGTCTGAGATTTTGTTATGATTCTGAATATTTCTGTAGTGATTTTTGTCTGTAATCAAGGTTAAAATAACATGCAAACATTATAGAATAAATGGCAGTATATTTATCATTGTTATAAACAAATAATATAAACAAATGCAGAGTTTGAGCAATTTTTGAAAGTTTGAGGTGCTTTTTTTGGTTTCAATTGGTTTGCCAGTCATTTCATGACAAATGTGATCCTATCATTAAAAAGAGGTTTCGATTATATTGACTCTGTTTCTCGCTTATTCTCGAAGTAACGTGATCGGATGAAGCCACATTCTAGCGTCACTCATTGGTTCACTTGGCTTGATCTGTGTATGTCGATTTCGAAATCGATATTCATTTCAGAGTGGCGCGGAACTACAAATGGTGGACGTGAAGGCAAAGAAGATAAGAAGAAAGCAACGACAATTTCATGATGAAAGGAGACATGGGGTCGCAGTGCGCAGGATAAATTTAGAATTCTGTGGTGCATGTCATTTGAAGGTCAAGTTTTATCGAAAGTTACAAACCTAAAAGTGTCATAAAGTGTAGCGAAATATGTATTTATATGATTTTGAATTTTCACGAATTGTATTCAACAAATTTTTTTAGTATGTTTATAATTTTTCATTTGAATACTCCTTCTCACCATACTTTATGGCCTTTATGACACTTTTAGGTTAGTAACTTTTGATAAAATTTGACCTGCATATGACTTAAGTAACAGATTTCTAAATTCGTCCTGCGTACTGCGACACTATGTCTCCTTTCATCATTCAGGTCATTGCTGCATGTACAAGGCATATATGTGTGATTCGCAAAAAACGCGTTGATGATCTTGACTAATTTTTGTTTATATATATATATATATTGTGATTGGAATTTTCCACCACATGATAATTTTTATTAATTAATTGAATTTTAATTTTAATATTTCACAAAAAGGTTATTTTTCAATCTAATTTCTTAAAACACAAAAAGAATTGTCTTTCAATAGATTGCTGTTGAGTGCCGGGTACTGTTTGTGCTACCAAAAGTACCAAAAAGAGTATTAAATTTTCAAATCAATAATTAAATCAATTTTATAAATAGAATTGAATCTGTAAGGCCAGGGTTAAGCCCAGACCGCGGAGAGCGGGGGGCAAGGAGCAACACCCAGTGAGAACGCCACACTTTTCAATAATTAATTATATTAAATAAACAGTATCATTGGGTTTGAGTATAACTCCCAAGTTAACATGTTGAGAATTTAGAAATTGCACACAGAATTTATCGCATCAATATGGCGCTATGGTCACGACCGACCACGTCAGAGACGGATTTAGATCAAGATAAAAGTAGTTAATTTTTAACCTACCACTGACTCTACATTTAGAATAAGCAAGAACTATAGTTTGTTATAAAAGAAGCGACCGGATGACTCGATGCGGAACGAGAGCGAGATTGTGAAGTGCAATCACCGCTGAAAGAGCGTGACAGAGAATATAATTTGATTGAATTTAACTTTTACCAGGGAGAGTTAGTTACCTGCACAAATGTGCCTTCCGCCGCGCATGCATCCTCGACCACAGGAATGCATTTTAAGCCAAATAGCGTAATTTTAACCCAAAAGGATTTCCAAAGTTGCCGTGACAAGGCTCAAGACTCGAATGGCGTCTCAGGCGATATCGCTCGAGAACCCGCTCTCCCAGCCGATCGCAGCGCGCGGCGTGTTTGTTACGTAAGACAATACCCATTCTGCGAATGGTGCAACAGTAAAATTAAGACTCATAGTCGGTACAATTATCGCGGAGTGGTCACGTCGCGCCCTACTTTAGAAGAGCCGTATAGGTGTTGTTGCTGATTGTGTAGGAAATCAATTAGGTGACACCAATGCAATGGAAATTGAAACTGACGTAAGTTATAATAGTGATGAAATTAAAGGCAATATTGTAGAATTGGATTCTCTCCAAATAATTGTTTTACGTGCTCCATTTATAATTTTTTAAAATTATAAATTTTTCTGTTTCATTATCCTCTGGTACAATCTTGTTTGAATTTGTTTGACAGAGATATTTCTGAACAGTATATTGCCATTTCCTGACAAATTTTATTGTTATAAACAAATTCCTAGAGTAGATAAATTAAAAGTTGTGTGCATGGTCGTAAAACAGGTAGGTATTCAGTTGTCCACAGTCTCAGTTTGCCATTACCACATTTGTCGCCCGCTGACAATATCTTTTTCCTTTATTACTAATAATCCATAAACATTTTTTTAAACTTCTTCGAGTTACAGGTTATCTTTTAAAAGTTCCAGAATATGCCATAGAGATAATTCGTTAAATTTAATTAGTTTTAAGTTTTTTTTTTCAAATTTGAATTAAAAGAAAAATATGTATCCAATCATCAATAATCGATTCACGTTCGATCGAGATACACGTTGCTAAGCAAATTGTTTTCTTCACTCGACACCCAAAAATCTCACGGCCTATTGGTCAGTCTGGAGCTAGCCTCCAACGGTATCTGACGTGCTAACCTACATGGTCGATTCGCGACCTACGAAATACATAAAGATAGAAAAATAGTAAAAATTACATTCTTTAATTTATTTCTTCAAATATTCTTCCGTTCTTCCATTTCCTGGTCCACCGAGATTGCAGTTCAAGTTCCTTCCGGTTAAAGTAAACTGAAACAGAACATCCTCATCCTCAAGGTACTCAATCTTACATTCCCCTTAGAAGGTTCGCAGAGTTCTCTTGTTTCTTCTGGGTGGTTGAAGATTTCTTTCATTCCTACTAGGGAAGTTTGGAGATTCGTTCTCGTTCTTTTCAAGTGGTTTCGAGAATTTCCTTTCACTTCTTTAAGGAGGTTCTGAGATAAATTCTCGTTCATCCCAGAAGGCTTGGAGGAATCCTTTCACTCCTTCAAAGAGGTTCGAGATTTTTCCCAAGTAGATTTGGAGATAATTTTTTCGTTACTCCCTAAGAAGATTTGAGACTGAATTTTTAAACCTTCTGGAAAAATTCGTAATATATCTCGTGCCTTCCACTGTGATTCCGACATTTACCGTTTCCTCATTCTCCTAAAAAAAAGGGTTTCTTTTTCTCTTTCACGATAGATGCGCAAGAAAAAAAAAAGACAAAACCTACATCTGGCTCTGAAGAGAAGAAAGGCTTTCGAAGAGCAACGTAACGCACCTCCGGGGATTATCATTGAGATACCCCGTGGACGAAAATCCAGGCAAAAACACAACAAAGGCTTATGACAAGCCATCACTCTAACTCCATCGACATTATTGAAACAAATAGATCTAACAACTGTAGAACCATTTGATGTCAATAACCTCAACTTCTGATTTTCTTCATCGTCCGCTAGAAGACATCCTCGATGTAAGGACCTCACCAATACAATTATTACCTCCGAGGCTGTCATATTTCACATCAAGGCTCCCAAAATCTCCAGGAGCAGAGAAACCAGAACTATCTCGACCATCACTATTTACGATTAGGAACATCTCAGGAATTGAAGCACCTGTGAAGAAGAATAAATGAACGATTTACGTGTAGAAATTTTAATGTCGTCTCATAGTAGATCATCTGTCAAGGAACGAATTGTGAGAGAGTAGCATGCTATTCTCTCGCAATTCACATTTTGAAGAATACTTGTCTGATCCAAAGATCCGTGTGACACCTCGTCTACCAACGAAGAAACCTCAGCAAAAGTCCAGGATTGTGCCACAAATCGCAAGCCCACCTTCCAATCTACAGACGAACTCTCAAGTTAAAGGTTTACGAAATTCAATCTCGGACCTATTTAACCATCCTACACGTAGGGTTCTCAATTCTCCTAATTGATCATCGGATTAATTCCGTGGTGTCACATTTTGTCACAAAAAAAACTGCATTGGAAAACCACTGTTAAAACTGAAACCAAAAGGAAATGTGAATTGGCAAAAATGGCAGATTATGGTAATCTGAAATTGTGGAGAAATTAATACCTACACCTTTGTTACGATCGTGCACACCATTTTTAGTTGATCTACTCTGCGAATTTGTTTATAACAATAACGTTTGTCATGAAATGTCAATATACTGCCCTAGAATATCACTAAAAAACCAATTGAAACAAATTTCTGCAAAAAAGTACCTGAAACATGATAAATTTCTCAAACAGCGAATTTGTTAATGCCATTTATTTATAAAAATCACATTTGTCATGAGATGACAATGTTCCGTACTGAAGTATCACTGGGGGCACTTCGCACGAGACCGAGGTTCATGTCTCATATTTTTCTCTACTTTTGATTATAAATTGTGCTTGGGGTTCTAAATAACTATATAAAGTATTGGTTCGAAATTGTTTAAATTTTTTAAGATATTTGTATTAACAATATCATTCTAATTTTTTTTCGTTTTAAAATAACTCAGTTGTTAATAAGATTAAAGAAAAATTTTGTAGACAGTTTATATTCGTAATTTATTAAAATTTCAGAAAAAAATAATATTAATGTTTGCTATTTTTTATTTAAAAAATAAAATAAATTTTTTATTTCTAAACATGTTCTTGACGCGACATGGTTTTGAAAAAAATCATGAATATACATTGATATGTTTACAAGCTCGTCACTAATTTGTAGGATGACTCGTTTTTGTTTTTGAGAAAAAATTGTTTGAAGTAATAAAGACAATTTTTATGCATAATGATTTATTGAAATTTGATAAAAATAAATAAAAAACTGAAAAATATGAATATTTGCTATTGTTTATTTAAAAAATAAAATTAATTGTTTTTAAACATGTTGTTGATGAGATGTGGTTTTGAAAAAAAAATCGTGAATATACATTAATATGTTTTGAAGCTTATCACCAATTTGTAGAATGGCTTCTGTTTTCATTTTTACGAAAAAATTCCTTTAAGCAAGCAATTCGCGGTCGCTACGTATCGTATCGGAGCAGGGATCTTTTGCAAAGAATTTTTTCTCAAAAACAAAAGCAGAAGCCATCCTACAAATTGGCGATGAACTTGTAAACATATGAATATATATTTATGATTTTTTTCAAAACCATATCGCGTCCAGAACATGTTAAAAAAAATTAATTTTATTTTTTGAATAAAAAAAGTAAATATTAATATTTTTTATTTTTAAATTATTTTTCTTCGATTTCAATAAATTACGGAAAAAACTGTCTAAAACATTTCTCTTTAGTCTGATTAACCCTTAAAGCGCACTAGGGGGTCTCCTGGTGTTACGTTCGTATTTTGTTTATAAATTCCTTTTTTATTTAACCTAGTGCCCTTGTCATAAGGAACCTGATATACTGAGATACTGAAATCATTTTCAACGATTTCTAAGAATTATATATAAAATAATCATTGATTCTAAAAACGAACAATGCCATCCAAGGATTTAGCAAGGACCAAAAGTCACGAGCAAAATCTTTCCGAAAATCCATCCAAACTAATTATTTTCTAAAAGGGAAAATAATAAGTTAAATAGCTTTATTTGATTTATAAGTTCGCTTCTAAAGAGTCGCTTGGAAGATATATCGCAATGTGCATGTGAATACATTATACACTCACATTGCATGTGCACGGCTACACATGTAAACAGGGATCAAGAGGTCGGTTCCCCTTACCATCCACACGAATATCGTTTCCCACCACTAAGCAATAAGATTACATCCTACCACTTCTCTGTCTAGTACCCCCCACACCATAATTCTGTTTTTTTTTTTTTCAATCTGGAATCCCAATAAGAATTCAGAACATTCCCTACTCCTGAAATCGCGCATCTTTAACATTCCCTACTCCTAAAATTGCGGATCTTTAATTACCAATCAATAAACAGATCAGTCTCTTTTTCTAAGTAAATCATGGTTCCCACCACTGAAATTTTGCCACTCAAGTAAAACGTCATACTTCCTAATCCAATAAGAAATTAATCTTTTCCTACTTTTAAACGACCCTATACCTTTCACATTTATTAAGCTAACGAAACAATTGAAAATTCCCTACTCTTATTATTTCTATTCCCACTACCTATCCCCCACTAATTTGACTGTACCGAAGAAAATTGTCTTAACAAAAATTTCCGACTACAGAGTGTATCAACTATATTCTACTTCGCTAGAGTGTCGTATCTCCATTTACTAATACACAGAAATACGACACTCTAGCGAAGTAGAATATAGTTGATACACTCTGTTTTCGGAAATCTTTGTTAAGACAGTTTTCTTCGGGACAGTCGAATTATTGCCACCACTTATTTCCAACTCCAACCAACCCAAATTTCGGCTATAAAAACCCGTGCATCTCCAGCAGAAGTGTCTCTCCGTTTTGTACTGATTCAAGTAAAAACTCGTCTAAGTTCATAAAACACGGGAGTCCCGTCATTTTTACCGACACCCAGTTGCTCTTCCCTCGAAAAACGGTGGTGTGTTAAAAGCGTTTTTGCCGAGTCAGAGTTCTCACACGAGAAACTATAAGTTAAGTAAAATCGCCGTAAAATAACATAGTTATTTTACGGCATAGTTATTTATAAATATACATAGTTATTTATTAAGTCCCCGTAAAATAACATAGGTGTAGAGTCCATAGTGAAGGTAAATTGACATAATTACGTATTTTCAAACCAAGGGCCTAAAATCTTTAATCTCAGAAGCCTAGCCCTTGTATTTTGAAAA
>JBAGKK010500495.1:0-14828 GCA_037177015.1 Euceroptres primus | reverse complement strand
ATCGCGAGCCCTAGGGGCGCTCAAACTAGCGAGCGAGGTGACTTTCGCGAGCTATAAGGACCTCGCGCGCAGCGCGATGTTAAACGATAACGGAACGCGAAACGCGACGTTCAATAATATCGGAGCGCGTAGCGCGACGATCAATTGTATCGTAGCGTGAAGCGCGACGAGTATTTTGGATCGGAGCGCGAAATATAAATATGAATATATAAATATATAATACAATAAATATTTCAACTGTTTTCATATTCAGGTTGCCTTTTCATATATTAAAATTTAAGAATAAAAGAATGATCTAAACAGTTACAAGTCCGATCATATCGAATTCTTTTCTTGGTTAGATTTCTTTGTATACTCTAAATTAATTTTCACAATAAAAAAAAATTGAGAAACGTTTATTAATTTTGAGGGACGAAAAGCAATATTTCTTTATTGCGTAAATTAGTTTAAAAAGAAAAAATTCTGGTAATAAATAAAGTCGATTCGAGTTTTACTGTATCATATGAATAATTTTTCCAACCTAAAAATTGTGTAAGGCAACTTTGTTTATTACCAGAATTTTTTTCTTTATAAACTAATTTTCCCAACGCAGAAACATTGTTTTTTGTTCCTCAAAAAACAATCCACTTTTCTTAAGTTTTTTTTGTTGTGAAAATTGATTTGAAGTATACAAAGAAATGTGGGCAAGAAGGGAATTCGGATAGGACTGGACTTGTACCTGTTTATATAATTCTTTTATTCTGAAATTTAAATATGTGTAAAGGCATCCGGAATATAAATTTTTCTATTTTTGTTTCAATTCTTCGTTCCCTAATCATCAGAATAAACTAATAAAAAAAAGACTATTTCGCTGCTCAGATCTCCTGCAACACTTCCACAATTTCCGCCATTTTTTTTGGCACGGACTCAACACCCTTAAATAGTTCCGAGAAGGGTCCTCAATATACTCATTTGTGAACCATGCTTGTATTGATGTAATTGATATCTGTAGGTAGTATAGGCCCTTTAAATGTCATCTGAAAGAGAAAGCTTATTGCGGAAGAAGGATGGAATGAGAAAGATTTAGATCCATAGATTAGCCATAGAAACTAGGCTCTATTTCACTAGTTTAAAAGTACTGTAGGTATAAACTAAGCAGTGTATACCGAAATAAGACCAAAGTTGGTATATTCCTGGTCTAAAAGTGGTACAAACTTGGTATATATTTTCACAAGGGTCATTTCAAATACAGTCGATCCTTCACCAGTTCAACTTCTACCATTTCAAGTTTCTCCGAAACCCGTCGTTTGCCCCTACTAAAGAGAAGGCGTTTACGTAGATAGTTTACAACCACACATGTATACATACGTGTGTGCGCAAATTCCTACTGCGCAACTTTCAATTTCCCCTCTAAGCGATCATTATCTTTTCAGACACCACCAAAAATCTTGAAATGGTGGAGGCCCGACTGTACTCGGTTTTACTCGAAACATTTTACATGATATCAAGTGGCGTTCATGGAAGTAGAAGTTTCGATCGAAAAATAAGTACACTTGTTACTTGATTTGGCTCTAGTTCAGTGGTAAATTTGCAAAAAGATTTTATAAAAATTCTAGTTATGCGCGTTGCAAAATACTAGACAGCTACACTGGCCGGCCAGGCTACATGCTGAACTGATAGTGGAAGTAGACATGGATTCGCAAAACTGATGACCGGTTTACGAAAGGTTCTACGCAACGGCTAACATATGCACTTTAGAGTTTTAAAATTCTCGGTAATTAATTTTTTTATTCCCTTCTTCCTTATAGCGCTATCTTTGTCTAGAAGAAGATAGCGCTATAGAGGGGAGAAGGATAAAAAGTAAATTACCGAGAATTTTCGAACTCCAGTGCACTTTAGCAAGTAAGGGCGCTTTGGCGGAATCCCATGTCGGCGTATAAAGCAGAGAGCAGAAAGCAGGAAAGTACTAGATTTCCCGCCAATGAAAGAGCTTCGAAAGTAACTAGGAGTTTGTCATTGGTTGTGAATCTAGTGCTTTCCTGCTTTCTGCTCTACGCCGACATGGAATTTGCACCCTGAAAGCGTCCTTACTTGCTAGGTTGCATGTTAACCGCTGCGCAGAAGTTTTCGTTAACCAAAACCAGTCGTCAGTGTTGCAACACCTTGTCTACTACCGCCATGGCAGTATAGATAATACAGCATGGGTACGGCACTTTTAGAGATAGATAGAATTTACACTTTATTCACGAAAATCAATAAAAGAACAAACACTTTCTGAAAGTTCGTCCCAGAGACAGTCCAACATAACTTTATTTTAGAGGTACCCAGCACTGTTATGAAATGGCGGACCTCTGTCGCGCGCTCTGGTCCGATTTCGCGTGAGACACTCGTCCTGACCAAACTAAAGTCGGACCAGGTCAATCGAGTGCCTCGTGCCTTTTACGTGCGGCGGGAGACCACCAACTCCTACTCTACACTAAGATGACGCGGCTCCTCACGGTCGTGACTGCGTTCAACTCAGGCCGAGACTCAAGGGGTCGTCCCATGTGGGCAGAAAACGGCGTAAAGCAGAAAATCATGAGAGTGAAAGAGACAAATAGATCTGTCTGTCTCTTTCACTCCCATGATTTTCTGTTTTACGCCGACGTTTTCTGCCCACATGGGACGGAACCTTCAGAGGGCAGGAAGCACAGAAAAAGACAGTTACATACCGTGGAGTCACTCAGCCAGTTGCTGCTTCCAGTCATCCATTATGAAGGCTGTGCAGTCACCGTAACGAACTGTGGAAATGCCGTTTGCACTGATCCCACGTGTCCCATCTCAGTCGGTTCTGACGGAACCAGTGCCACGCGATATCGTTCAACAGGAAGGGCATTGCGACCAACAATTCTTCGTCTGAGAGAAAAGAGGCAGCTCTGCTTTCCCCTACCCTTCAGAGGAAATTATCCACGCTTGAGCCCTTTTGTCCACTAAAACTGATCTTCCACCCTTCTACGATTCTGGTCACGTCTCTTGGTTTCCCAAGGGTTTTCGTGGGCTCTCATCCCCACCCCCGAGCATACCCGTGACCCGTAGTGGCTTCCGGACCAAATTCTCGCCGATCCCCCTGCCCAAACGCGTGCATCTGCGCGTAACCCCCGCACCTTGGGTTCTCTTCCCCACCAGATGGGTACCTACCCTGCGGTACGTTACTTTTACTCGTGTTTTGCCTTCACGGATCCGGATAGGTCCTTCCCGAAATCGCGCTGTCGTTGGAGCATATCGGCTCGCCATGCCCGGCGCAGGATCAAAACTCTCGTTCTGATATCTTCTTGGAGGGATTAGCCCTCCCAAGCCTGCGGAGCATGGTCGATACCCCAACTCTCCCGGTTCCGCAAAGTCTTGTGGAACGTATCTACCATACCTTCCCGACTCGCTCCCTAGTTGCGCCATCCATTCCTGTTCCCTCAGGCTAAAGTCGGGTTCGAGTGGGGGAAAAGGCTCGTGGCTGGATAGTGGTGGGCAACAGGATCTATTCGGGACCCTTCACGTACCCGTGATATGTATGCGCGGCGATCAATGGGGGCATATTCGTGCGGCTATCGCCCAGGGTATCGACAGCCTTCCGTTTCCGTTCTGCAACCTCAGTACTCAGTTTCGTGAAACTGTGGCACTACTTGACATCTGGTCTCCGCCCCAACGTGGCCAAAGTCGGTGCCCATGGGGGGTCGTTTGGAAAATTGAGAACGATTGGTAGAACCCGATTTGGTGCCTGAAACCCTCCTCAGGACCCGTTACGGCCTCGTCGGTCCCCTCGGCCCGTGGTATGCGCGCCTGGGGGTCGTCGTCCTCCGGGTACAAGGGTACAGCCTGCTCAAAGTCGTGACCGCGTTCAACTCAGGCCGATACTGAAAGGGCCATCACATGTGGACAGAAAACGTCGGCGTAAAGCAGAAAATCATGAGAGTGACTTTGGTTCCGTGCCTGGTTGTCAACTTCTCGTATCACAGTGTCGTCTGCTTGTTGACAACCTGTCAGTGCCTCCTGAATAAATTGAATCTGGAGCTCTATCGGTGTCACAGCACTTCAGCAGAAATAGCTCCACCCGTATCGCCTTCCTCCTCGAACTGCTGTGCTTCCTCGTCTTGCCTCCGTCTCGACTCTGACACCTAACCTCAGGTTTGTTGCCAATTGTAGCTTTTTAAACTAACTTGGGTTCTTCGGGACTCAATATAAAATAAAAAATAATAATAATAAATCAAAATTTCTTATATTATAGCCCTTAACCTAAGCTGGAATTCCTGGATTGACAGAAACTTACTCTCCACGTTCGCGTGCGTTTCGGAATTAGGTTCCGCTTCGGCGAAATCTCGGAAAATTGTTTACAAAATGTGTGTTTTTGGAAAACCACGTTACAATGTATGTATACATGTGTGCGTGTAAACTATCTGTGCAAACGCCTTTTCGAGAGTATTTTGCCGGAAATCTAGATTATTTCTAGATACTTTCTAGATTCAGCTTCTCTAGCGAATGTCTAGGACAATTTTATGGCGGTCGCCTTGTCTAGGGTTCGTCTAGAGTTCATTTAGCGAACGTCCAAGAATTTTATGGCGGTCGCCTTGTCTAGGGTTCGTCTAGAGTTCATTTAGCGGCGTCTAGTAAGTTTTACCGCTGCAGCCAGGTATACTGTCGACCAACAGATTTATTACTCTTTATTGTGCGACCTGATGCTTGTTTTATTTTCAGCAATAAAGGAGCTCTGTTTAAGCTTAAGGTCCCTTCCAATTTTTCTTTTTAATTTTTAGTCGAGTTTCGTTGGTTATTAAATACTTAACATTATAATGAATAATTTAAACTTTGTTTATAAATTTATATATTTACTTATTTATATTTATTATTAATTATATTTTAAAATCATAACACCACAATTAAAATATTTAAATTTTTAACTTCTTAAGGAAAATTTTAGATATTTTTAATCTTAAAAATACGTAGATTATGAATTTTTAACTGTCAATTTGCTAATTCCAAAACTGCAAAAACTTGTAGTTTCAGATTTTAATCCTCTATTCCTGGTCACTGATTTACGACAGCCGTAGTCCCGTCCCAGTTCCAGGTGAGGACCTTTTCCACGAACTTTGCAATAATATAGTGGGCCGGATAAAGAGGTTTAAAATTTATAAAAAAATTTGTTTGCAGTTTTATAATTAGACAATTGATGTTTGAAAATTCAGATCCTATGGATTTTAACGATTACAAGCATCTAAAATTTGTTTTAAAAAGTTCAAAATTAGAATAAGTATCAAGTATCTCGTAAACGGTAAGAAATTGCTAAAACCGGTTATCATTCTTAGAATTTCCATCAAAGGAATGTATTTTATAACTAATAAGCAAGAAATATAAAGAAGTGAAGACGTAAAAGTGAAGTATAATGTTTATGAGAATAAATAATATAAATCGCCTCAAAAAGAGTTCGCCTTTACAAATGGTTGTTCCATAGGAAAACTAACAAAAATGAGCAAATATCCCACATGCGCTCAAGTGAGGCTACCTTTGCGAAACAAAGATTCGCTGTAGGTCACTCTAAGCTTGGCAATGTCGAGTCACGCACCTTCCCGCTTTTTTGACTTTTGATTGCTATATTTATATCAAAATTGTGACGTAACCTGTCAATTTAAGAAGGCTCCACCCCTTTTTCCCCTTGCTCTTTACGGATTTTCCGATATAAACAACGTGACTTTTTTTGGGAGCCCCACCCCTTACCGCTCCTTGGTTTTTCATTATTCTAAACAAATAGTATTTTCGCGGCAGCTCGTCTGACATCAGTAATATATGTAAATTGTTTTAAACGAAGCAAAATATATGGGTTATGGAAAAAGTTTAAGTTTTGCCCTCAGTGGAGTTTTTTATCTCGGAAGCTTCACTTATTTCACCCCTTTTTTCCAGAACTACATTTTTACTTCAAAAAATGTAGACCATCCATTAATTCAATGTATCCATAAAAATACCGGTGCAGTGGTCATGATGAATTGTCGTTATGCGCAAGTTATGGATCTTTCAATCACGGAAGCGCCTCCGCATTCCGCCCCTTGCTCCCATCATAGTACAACATTTCATTTTCCTCATCATAAATTTCCTATGTGGCGAAATTAGAACATTTTATTGGGCTATTAATAGCCCAGTAAGAAGGCTTTCATTAAAAAGTATTGAAAAATTTCTTGCATCCAATGGTAACGCGAAAAATATTGAATTCTTTTAGATCCCCTTTTTGTCCACGCGTTCCGAATTCCCATATCAGTAAAACTTATGTTTTAAATTGAATCCCTTTCTGTACCTAGCGGCGAGAATATTTTTCTGCATACTTTTGTATACCAAAAAGCAACCATTAAATAGAAAAATTTTAATCCCCTTTAATTTAGCACATTTTAATACTTTTATTTACAGTTTTTCGAATAGTATTGACGCAGAAAGCTTTTTAAAACATAGTATTCGTCGTTTTACGATGTCAAGAATGATTTCAATACGCGCATAGCAGTTGTAAAAAATAATTTTAAAATTTTTTTATCATAATTTTATATTTTTGTAATTAATAACATTTAAATATTTCGAATATTTTACAATAAAGTGGTGTATTGATGTGTCCAATCCTAATATATTTTGAAAATTTCATGCTTTTGGAGCACCTTCTGATGCGTTAAACGAAAATTGTGTTTTTAATTTATTTGAGGTTACTTTTGACAACTCCGATCGGCTTTAAAGGGGATTGGAATGTTGTTAGTTTTGCTGTCTAATCGGGGATTCGAAACGAAGAACAGAAAAGGTATTCTTAGGGATTAAAATTTTTGAATACTTTTTAATTCAAGCCTTCTTACCAGGAGCTTATTCAAGTTTTCATTGACAATAGCGTTTTTTGTCATAAAAAGCGGGAAGGTGAGTGACTCGAAATGGCCAAGTTTAGAGTGACCTACAGCGAATCTTCGTTCCGCAAAAGTAGCCTCAGTTGAGCGAACGCGAGATACTTACTTCTTTTTTTTTAGTTTTCCTATAGAACGAACATTTGTAAAGGCGAACGCTTTTTGGGGCGAATTCTTTTTCCTCACCTTCCCAAATTTACATTTGGAATGTTTTTTGGGGGTATCTGGATATTTTTTGCTAATATTACGCTGTGATATCATAAATTACACACAGATTGTATGTTAAGACATATCTTAAAAGGATTTCCGGGTCAATTTCAATATGATATTGCAACATAGAGCCGATGATTTTCTTTCGAAAATATATATTCACGCAGCGTTACATAGAAGTAGCGTACAATCAAGAAGTACATGCCTCTATTTTGCCCGTCGGGGTTTCCCAGAACCATTTACTTAAGAAATGAATCATGGAGAGTATATATTTTTTCTTTTTTTGTGCATTTTTTCTTTTTTCTTTTAAAGAAACCTACAGCGAATCTTTGCTCCGCAAAGGTAGCCTCACTTGAGCGCATGCGGGATATTTGCTTCTTTTTTGTTAGTTTTCCTATGGGACGAACATTTGTAAGGGCGAACGCTTTTTGGGGCGAACCCTTCTTCTTCACCTTACCTTATAAATTATATTTTTAATAAAAATTTCATTCACTTTCATTTTCTTGGTGTTGGTCCAAATTTGGTCGGTGGATTCTTGGGTTTTTTCCAAGAGTTTGCATATTCATTTTCTTTATTATTGGTTTCAAAATCTTTCAATTTCAGAATTTTATTCAAATTTTAAATTTAACTACACTTAAATTTGACATTAGCTTCATTGTATTTAAATTCTTAATTTAACTAAATTGTATTTTAATTATTTATTTCACTACATTTTATTTCAATTTTAAATTAAGCTGCATTTTACTTAAATTTTAATTTACCTAAACTCTTATAGAGTTTTCGTAATTTTAACATGGCAAAATATGCGTGATTATTTTAATATCATTTCTTCTCTAGATTTATTCTTTAATGAGTCACTTATAATCATCTTAATTACTTTTCAGAGTTTTATTTTGCATTTAGCTAATTATTATAAAATTTACGGAAACTACCTATAACAATTTTATATTTCAGTATAGGTGCACTTTTTTATAAATATTATTGGTTTCAAAATCTTATAATTTCAAAATTTTATTCAAATTTTAAATTTAACTACACATTAACATTAACATTAACTTCATTGTATTTAAATTTTTAATTTAACTGCATTGTATTTAAATTATTTATTTTAAATTCAGCTGCATTTTACTTAAATTTTAAATTAACTAAATTATACCAAAGGATAAAAAAGCAGGCATATTGACCAACACTGTACAATCCCCAAAGGATAAAAGTGCAGGCATATATGAGATAGTTTCAGTCGGTAACAAAAATGAATGTGCCACAGACTATCGCTACTTTCTTAACAAATAAATGTTCAAGAATTTCAAGAATTTCTTTTATACTTTCTTTTCAGTAAACTACTGCTGACCATTATATTAATTAATCATAACAAATAATACTTGTGTGATAAGTATTTCATAAGAAGAAATCAGACAAGTTTGAATTTACCGCCGTTACTCATTAGGTACATCGTTAACTGTCCGCAAGTCGATGCGGCAGAAGGCTGTTTTAAAACTCTTAAAATTGAGGTACTGGAAATTTTCTGAAAAAAATTCGCTCGAAACCGTGGAACATCTTCTCGTAAATCATTTAATTGCGATGTTTATTAATAAAAAAGTGAGTGGATTTGATACAAAACCTCACAAAACCATCAAATCCACAACAATTTTCAGGATTTGAGTTCTAATCTAGGTAAATACGAGGTAAATACATGTACCATGACCTCAAAAACGAAGAGATTTTTGTAAAGTATGGGTTGGTAGTTGGTCGCTTTTTCCTCACCTTCGGTCAACTATCGCTGCCCATGATAATTTGCGAATTTTAAAAGGGGATTAGTGGCAATCGTCTAGCAAGGGGTCAATTCTAGATGATGTGTTCTAGATTTGCGGTAGGGTAGGGGCAAAC
Source organism: Euceroptres primus (assembly GCA_037177015.1). Taxonomy (NCBI): domain Eukaryota; kingdom Metazoa; phylum Arthropoda; class Insecta; order Hymenoptera; family Figitidae; genus Euceroptres; species Euceroptres primus. Next base: position 5,859 of record JBAGKK010500495.1, on the reverse strand, counting down.
TATCAAGACTGGTTGCGGCGAACTTGAAATGGTAGAACTTGAAATGGTAAAGATCCGACTGTAACCAGGTGTAACACCTGCAGTCCGTTTTTCGCTTTTCCCGAAGCGAAGTCCACAGGATCCTCCCTTGATAGGCGGCAAAATTCGAAAGTGACGTGAATTCCTTCCTATTAATAGTCTGAAGACTACCTTTATGTGGGATTTTGGATAAATAACAATGTCGAAATTAGTCAGGAAAATCACTTTGCATTTTATTTAAAGAAATTACTTTAAAGTTTGAAAGTTCTCAGTTTGAAAATTGCAGCTCCTGTTTTCACAATTTCGGTTTGCTTTACAAACAGGTTTTCGTATATAAATGTCCCAAACTAACTATCAATTTATTTAATTCGCTTAAAATTAAATTAAATTAGACAATTCAAAAAGCAATCTGCCAATATTTTGCGTTAATTATTCGAGAATCAATTTTGGTTTGCCCGCAGCTCCCTAAACTCAGCTTTTTATGTACTCGTTCTTACTCTAAAATTATCCCTACTAGTAGGCCCCTCTTTCGTTCTGGCACTTTCTACGGCGCAGCTTAGCCTTGGCTTCACCCTGTTTTTCCCTGGTGAGTTATACTAATTCACCTGCAATCTCTGTAAACAATTTCTCTCAACTGCCCTTACATTATTTATCAATCACCCCTCTTGAGTAGAAATAATTTAAATAATTTTGTAATTTTTGATACGTATTTCACTGTTATTCACGTTAATTTACGTAAGTACGCATTCCCTATAGTCCCTGTCAAAATTTCCCAGAATGAACTGCCCTTTGCCGATTTTATTGTAATTTGGTCCCGAATTGACCTTTAAACTTCTCTATGCCAAATTCACCCTCCGGGAGGTGCTGCCTCTACTGAGCGTTTCGGAAACTGCGTGGAGCGTTACACTTCCCCCTAATTTTTCAAAGTTGATTTACACTGAAAGCCCGACTTAATTCCGGCTTCGGCGGTTGCCTCAATGGCCTTGGCACTAAAGCGAGAGACTCTAAACGTAAGCAAGTCAGGGTCGTATGAACTATTTCTGTTTGATTTTTGTCACGAGTGAAAAATATTTTTTAAATATAAGTTTAATTTAACGTCTACTTTACTGTTAAGTTGGATTGAGTAAGTATTTATGAATTATTACACATAACGCATAACCAAAACACTCAAAACGAACTGATACGAATCGACGCTGACCGACGCGTAGACTACTGCGTCACTATTGATGCGTCACTAAGACTACTTCCTGGAAGTAGTATTTTGCTCGGAAAGGAACCGCGCGTTCAGTGTATAATCAATTTTTAACATCAATGCTTTCCTTTTTATGCTTTTTCAGGTTGATTTACTTTCCAGGCTTGCCTAACTATCTCATTCTTTGCCTCCAAAATCAAAAATCCAAAATAATTTCCTAACTTTCCAATATACAAATAATTATATGGCTCGTGACTACTGCGCCTACTGCGCAGCTTCAAATTCCCGTCCGTGCGACTTCCAACTTTTCATACTCCGCCGAAAAGCTGAAATGGTGGAGTTCCGACTGCACACACACACACACACACACACACACACACACACACACACACACACACGCACACGCACAGGGGTATATTACGAAGATGCAAACATAATTCGTAGAACTCTATCTTAGGCTACATTGCTTTCTTTCGTTTCTTATCAATTGACAAAACTTTTAATCTATGTACGATAGTCTTGCAAATACTTTGGTTTATTTACTCTTCTACCTGATCGTGTCGTCTGTAGCTCTACTCTAGCATGACTTTTGTTTTGCATTGCATTCGGTTCTTTTTAATCTCTCTTTCTTCCTCATTTGGTGCCGACTAGACTGTTCTACTATATTTCTTTGATTGTTATTTAAGTTCTATAATTCCTGTTCTAAGATTTCATCAAAGAGATCATTTGAACGTACAAAATTATTCTGAACGAAACGCTTAAAGAATTTCCTGTTTCTATTCAACGTAATCCCTGATCTGTGTAACTTAACGTAATACGCGCGCGGCCTAACCGTGTCAACCTTTGCAATCACAGCTGTTTCCCACACACCTTTATTCTTCCATACCATATCGTAATTATTTTGTTGCTAATTACTCTGATCTTTAGCATTTTAATCGTGGTACATTTTTTCTTTAACATTTCTACTTTCCAGTTTTTTTGCTAGAGTGCTTGAGACAGTTTTTGGTTTTAAGAGTGTGTTTTCAATTGGGATTTGTGCCTGAAGTCTCTTATTAAAAAGTAATTGCACTGGAGAGGGTATTATTGCACTACTCAGTGTGTTTCGATATTTAAGCAATGCCAAATGCAGGTGTTTACCATTAAATAATATTTTATTTACCATTTTTTTAATAGTTTGGACATGCTTTTCAATAAATCCGTTAGATTGCGAATTAAGTGGGCTTGACCTTTTTGGCTCTTCACCTCATTGTTTTAAAATAATGGTAAATTTTCGACTAGAAAACTGCAATCCATTATCTGAATAAAATGTCTCAGGACAACCGTTTCTAGAAAAAATAGCTTTAACGCGTTTAATTAATGATTTACTTGTCGTGCCATTTGACATTACTTCTACAATTTAGAGATAATCTACATCCTCATAGGTAAACAAATTTGCAGCAATTATTTGCCAAAGTCTCGTCGGAACTTCTCTATTAATTAAAGTTTCTTTTTGGGCTCTTTCGAGAAATGTTAGACAAGCTGGACAATTTTCAACCTCGTCTTTTATTTCTTTTAGCATACTAGGCGAGTGCACTGATTCTTTGGCCACAGAAATCACTGCTTGATTTCCTTTAAAGATTACGCCCTTATAATCGCTCAGTTCATCTCTAACCTTCCAAAATGGACTTACTAACTCGTGAACCTGACTCTTGTTGTTAGGCCAACCCTTTCTTATTATTTCTAATAGTTTTTGCATTTCAGGGTCTTTCTCAGTTTTCTTTGCTATGGCTTGAAACCTAGTGGGGCTGATTCCATTATCATAATTTAAGATATCAATATGAGCAACGAAATCTTCCTCTCTGACTGTGAAATTTGGATCATCATAACTAGCTCTAGAAAGTGCATCAGCTAAAAAAAGTTGTTTTCCTGGCTTGTATCTAACTTCAAATTCATAGCATTGCAATGAAATCCTCATTCTCTGTAATCTGAGGGGACATTTATTTAAAGGTTTTTAAAAAATGATTTCTAAGGGTTTATGATCAGTTTCTACCACAAATTTTTTCCCATGCACATATTGATGGAATCTTCGACATCCGAAAGTGATAGCTAACATCTCTTTTTCTATCTGTGCATAGCGTTGCTGTGTCTCAGTTAACGATTTTGCTTTATTCGCGATCGGTTTACTTTTTTGCATGATAACGGTTCCCATGCCATCCTTAGAAGTATCAACCGATAATGTTACTTCCTCGTTTTCTATAAAAAATTGTAATACTGGGTCTTGTGGTAAGATTTTTGTAACTAACTAATACTCTTTATCATGCAACACCGTCCATAGCCTTTGCTGTTATTTTCAATTTTGTTATCTGTTTTAATTCTTTTAATTTTCCCATTAATTGTAAGGCCACATGTCGGCATGGAACTACTTCTGGTTTATAATCGGCTTTTAATTTGATGTCATACGGTTGACATGATATGACATGTCAACCGTGTCGCTCATGACATGATTTTGATATGACCTACGCCTTTAAACAAGTTACACTATTCTGACACTGAATTGTCTCCATTGCTTTTATCAATTCCGTCTATTAATCTTACCAAATTCAGAATCTCTATATCCGGTAATTCCAGAACTGGTTTGGTTCCTAGCGCTGTTTAAACAATGACAAATTCAAGTTGCTTGGCTAAACCCCTGCAAACGATATTTAAAGAACATTTGCCCATTATTTTCAATAATTTTGCCGGATAACAAGATACCCTATAATTACACGGACTAAGTTCGGCTTCGATCTTCCATTCATTGGAAATATATTCTAGAATGGCCTTCACTTGTGCACCAGAATCTATTTTAAATTTTACAGTTTTAATTATATCACTCATTGTTACATTCACATACAAAATACGCCCTGAATCTGCTTTTTCAACTGAAGAGAAAACATGTTCTGCTTTATTCGCAACGCTTTCATTATGTTGAATTATGTCTAATGAATCAAACAAATAATTTATCTCATCTTCGCGATCACAACTTGGATTCTGTGGATCTGTGACATCTAAATTTAACTCATTTATTGACTTTATTCTACATACTTTCGAAAAATGACATTTTTTTATATTTCATACACTAGCTGGACATTTTATCCTAGGATGTCGCTCATACACACAGAAAAAACATTTTTCTTGACTCACCTGTTGCCCTCGATACCCTGAATTACCTGAAGCTGTATTTTGTGACGCCTCTGCATCCCATGATGACATCTGCAATTGGTTTTGTTGTAGAAAATCTTTTCTATAGCCTTGTCCTTAAGAGTTTTGTCCTTGATATCCTCTACTATACGCTCCTGATGACTGTCGTGATATGTGACCTTTAGACACTCGAAGTTCCTTTAGTTCAAACGTGCCCTTGTCGTACAGTTCCTTGAGATGCTTTTCGGTCTGCTCTGCCGCCTTGCAGATTTTTACTGCTTTGTCCAAATCCAAATCATCTTCTCGTAGTAATCGGTCTCGAACTTTGTTATCTTTGATACTACAAACAATTCTTTAATAAGACTGGCTTTGCTACGTCCATAGTCACACGACTCAGTAATCCGTTTTAATTCAGTGAGAAATGTATCAAAACTTTTATCTGATCCTTGCACTGTCATATTCAATTTGTGTCTTTCTACACTTGTGTTGGTTTTAGGTGTAAAATAAGCCTCACACCGTTATAGTAGAGTATCTTTATTCTGTTTCTGTTCAGCGGTCAAATCAAAAGTTTGGTAGGTTTCAACTGCTTCTTCACTAATGCAGTGCAGTAAAATTGCAGCCTGAATTTTTTGCGTTTTTTCAGATACTCCTGTTGCTTCCAAATAGAGTTCAAACGCCTGCCTGAACTTCCTCCAATTTAATGCCAAATCACCTTCCATAACCATAGATTTAGGTTGCTTTTAAAACTCCATTTTTTATTTTATTTATACGACACTAGAGTGATTGAACAATTTCCTTTCTTAAACTGTCGTGGCATGTTTAAGCTTGCTTTTACTTGCGGGCACTTATCCGTTTATATTTTCACCATCGGAGCTTTTACCGACTCATGTTAAGTTATATATTAAATAAATCATAGATTCATATGAACACTGTATTTATTCATTACCACGGTACAAAGTAATTAATAGAAATAATTATATGAGGTCATGAGGTGGCTCGTGACTCTCACCGTATCTAGTTTGTCTCTGCTCATCTAGTACTTTCAGTCTTACCAACCTTACATAGAATCTAGTTAGTTACTATATCCAGATAACAATATGCAATCATGTCGCACGCACAATGCGCGCATCTCATGTGGGTTTATCGTCATTAAGTGCCTGCATTATGCGACGCATTTGTGGCCGCATATGCGACGCATATCGCACGCACATGTGTATATCATGCGGTTTACGGTTTATGCTTGAAAGTGTATAAATAAACTTCGGTAAATAATTAAAAACTAATTCCAAGTATTGAGAAACATTATTTTATTTATTTTATCAATTTGGCAATATTTCATAATCACTTGTGAGTTTTTTAATTTCTTAAAATAGAATAGAAAATAGCAAAGTTATAGGAATAACACTTCATATGTAACGTCAAATAATGAATGGTCAAAACAGACTCATAAATTGTAAATCTGAACTAGTCACATTTTAGTAGTATATTAT
>JBAGKK010500484.1:0-14829 GCA_037177015.1 Euceroptres primus | reverse complement strand
TATTTATGCAAAAGACTTTCTTTTCATTATTTTTTTGCAGTTTTTTCGATAGGGTTCCATTTATTATCAACCCAGCTATGACAAGCCAAAAGTAAGGTTACATCGATGGTTGTTACGTCGATGAAAAAACAACACAAAAAGTGTTTCTAAAGTTTTAAAGTAGAATTAATCGTAAAATCCTTTGGCAAATCATTCTTTCTCGTTCTGATCTACATTTTTACCTTTATTTATTAACTTTTTTAAAGAAATATAAAAGTTATTGCAAGTTACGTCGATGGATAATAATAAAAATACGGAAGCTTTTCTTGTTTTTTTTTATTTGCGAAGATAATAACTTTAAGGGTGAGTAGTAAGATGTTTTTTCTTCAATTCTACGCCAAAACATGACGCAAAAAGGTATTCCTACTTGTTAAACGACAGCTGTTTATGTATCGATGTAACTTCAAAAATATTTTCGAAGACACTCATACTTGCGTGCATGTATAGTGTATATGGCATTAAAATAAAAATATGAATGATAAAAGTTGAACTTTTTGAGTCTAACTTTAAGATCCTTAAGCATAAATTTTAAAGTAGTTTATTATTTATTTCCTACGTGACTCTAAAATATGGCTTAGGCATGTGTAGTCATCTCTTAAAGCCATTTTTGGGGTACAAAAAATTTTTTTTACCCTGACTCACAATAATATAATCAAATTTTTACTACGAAACTTATTATGAGGTACTAAAATCAAGATCTGTACCAAGATCTGTACCAAACTAAAAATAAATTGTAAATGAGGACACGTTTGACATTTTTAAACATGTTATTTAGATTTTTCGAATGTCCCAAAAATATATTTTAAGATTCCTAGAATAACTTCTAGTTATTTTTCGATATCCCAAAAATATATTTTAAAGTTCCCAGAATAACTTCTAGTATTTTGTTTTATTATTTGAAAAATGACTTCTAGAAAGGATTATCTATTAAAAGAAAATTTACGACTTTTACCACTTTTGCTTGTATCCAGAATACCGATTTTCATGCAAAATGTTGATTTTAAGTAACTTTATTAATCGCAACAAGTTTTTTCTTTTATAAAAGTCTTTGAAAATCAACTATTATACAACAATGAATTTTTTACAGAGAGAAGATAATCTGTTTAGATTATCTGCAGCAAGCTTTTTCCTTCATAAAAGTCTTAGAAAATTAATTCTTATATTAAAGTGAATTTTGTACAGACAGAAGAAAATCTGTTTAGATTATATTTGCGAATATAAACTCGAATATAACATCGCAATATATCGAAGAATCACTTTTTTGGCTACTGAGGGTACAGTTTTAAAAACCTATAAAAACTATCGAAACTTATTTTTGACTACAAACAAAAATTTTTGCTAAGGAGGCCATCCATATACCACGTGAACAATTTAGGAGGCGGGGGGTATGGCAAAATTCCACACTTGTCCACAAGAGGGGGGGGGGGGGGTGGGGTAAAAAGTAGTGAGAAATTGTCCACTTGGTATATGGATGGCCCCTATACTGATTCAAAAATTTGTTTCGACCTACCCAAATAAATAGATATAAATAATGAATATCAATTTACTGTTTCAGATTCACACGTACTTTAACGAATCGACTAAATTCCTTTACGACTATTCTTACCTCGCCGAAATCTACACGAACATCTTCTCCTTCCTTATCATCATGTGTCTTATTGCCATCTTCGATAAGTAAGTTGTATTTTATGCATGTTATTACTTAATATTCAACCCTACTGTTTTCTAGTTCATTTATATTCTTTAATCTTTAATAATAAATTAATTTTCCCAAAATTTAGATTTGATTTCGCTCATTTGGATGGAGAACATTTGCGAGAGATCTACATAAATGAAGCTAAATCTGCAATAGCAATTCCCTTATATCTTATCACATTCTGCTTGCACCAAGTATCTCTGAGGGTCGACGATAAACTCTCCCTGATATACTACAATCCGGATAATAGTAGTATCAACCAAACGACCTTTAAAAATGTAGGTACCTTGTACACCTGATTGATAAAATCGACTATTATCCCGGATCTGATGGATCCGGAACATTCTCTACGTGAGGGTAATTTCTAGGGAATAGTGAGGAAGTTGAGGGGATCAGCAATTTCAGACTTTAAAGTTTGATGCTTACAAATTTGAGGAATTAGAATTAGAACTAATATAGAAGTTTACTTCTAATGTTTTAATGCCTAAGTTTTTTTTATACAGCTCTTTCACAAACAAATTGCAGCAAAAAAACAAAACAAGTTTCTATGGTTTCCATCACCATTTCAATATCCATTAATACCAGGTCGTTATTCGAGTTGGTTAGTGATTCAGGCGCTATAATCATTTAATTGCTCTTTTAGTACTCGAGTGGTGACCAGAATCTTGTTCTGTTTTGATTGTAAAATTCCCCCAAGCGTAATTCATAGTGCTTCGGAAAGCACCGAAACGTTTTTGCCATACAAACCAACGCCAGTTCTTGTTTCAATGCGCGTTTCACCATCATTGTTTTTTATTTTTTTTTCACAATGTGTGTTTCAGAATACCAACGTTGAAGTTCCACTCGACGAGATGACGACCTGGCAGAGAATGACGCTGTCAAAGGATGTGCTCGCCGTGTTAGCTTGGTTCTTTGTTTCCCTTGGTACTCGAGATGACATGTTGTTGATACACCTCGAAGCCATGGAGAAATATGCTGAGAATTTCCACCCAACTACGTGACCTTATCGATCCAGCTGATTATGACTTGAGATTAGTGGCATACTTCACAAACAAAAAACCATGTACCACAAGAATTAAAAGGATATCAACTCTCTGTCTTGCCTCCAGAATGGAAAATAAAACTGCTCTAAGCGATGAGGTTTTCACTCAACAGAACCTTCCGAGCACAAATTTTGACAGCGTAAGCAAAATTAATTGCCTCCCAGACTAATGAAGATATCGGTTCATTGTTCCTGAAAGATCCACTTTAAAGCTTAACTTTACAGCTAAACTCCTGAAACTTTAAAGCTAAACTTCTAAAAATTCTAAAGTAAATAGAAAGCAATTTAGTTTCACGTTTATTTGTAACAGAATAGCAATTGATATGTACAATATTTATAAGGTTCGCCTAAGTACTAACAATATGTATATATTTATAATATTTGTATACATATACATACATGTATAATAATATAATATAATATAATAATAATAATAATAATAATAATAATTAGAACACTAAAAAGGCAACGAGACAATAAAAGATGCAACCGTCCATTTCGACACACATGCAATTTCGCGTGGCTGATAAATATAATAAAAAGACGCACATAACAGACAATAGAAAGACGACCCGTCATAAATAAAATTGTACTCTTTGCAATATTCGCATATTGTAGTCAAATAAATACTGATTGCAGGATGAGAAGAGTGCACGTGACTTGAATTTTTGGCGTTTTGCTACGTTAACGCCCTGGATATTCATTTAATATAATTCTCACTTACAGATTATCAAGGCACTGCGTACGTTTCTATAACTAATATAATTGATTATTAAATCTACTATTTATATGTTTCTCGCGCTGCGAAAAAACCGCCGATCGCGCTTTCGCGATTCCAAACATAAATTGTTCCAATCATATTAATTCGTATTATACATGTTTTAATTTAATAATCTCTTTCATGACTTTTGTGCCAACTCAATTTTTTTGTGCAAAATTAAAAACTCTCAAAATTAAAAAGTCTCAGCAAAAAAACAATCCCAAAAATACATAAAGACCTGAAACATAAGATCAAATAAACAATATGAATTTTAAAAAAGTTTTAATTTCTTATTTGAAAATGTGCCAGTATGGGTTTCGGTGGTCCCGTTTTGCTCGATACATCACCGAAAGAATTCGTCAATAGACTGTGAAGATAAATACTGGCAGTATCGGAAGCGGTCAATTGAAATTGGGACCGCATAGAGAAATCCTCTTTCAGTGTCGATAAATTTCAGTTACATAAACGAGCACCGTTCTTTGGAGACTCTGCTTTCAATTCTCGAGCCCCATTAGTCGGATTTATTGCTCAAAAGATTTGTCATTAAATCTTGTAATTCAGTGGCAGTTAGAGAAACTCTTTGCACAAGCAAAAATGCCTTCGTTTTGTCATGAATGAAGTCTTTTATCCTTCGAAGATTAATTTTTAGTTTTTAAGTCTTTATTCTTTTATTTTGAAGTCCTTTTTTTGAATTTCGAAATCAATTCTTGCGTATTGAGATTGTCAATTTAGAACGTGTAACATGAGAGGCCTGGATGATCCCTTTCTCATTTCTTTCCATCTGAATGAGAATTCTTCCTGAGGAGATATATATTTTTCTTTTTTGGAAAAAGGGCTTTTGGAAATCTCTTTTTTTTCTCTTCAGGGAGAGGAATCATATTCACTGAGGTGGCTCGTCACGTTACTATTCGTTTTGTCAGACTGGATTTTGTGCATATCTGCACCAGGAATGCCCATTGTTATTGGTCTCCTGATAAAGTAATTCTCAGTCATCGAAATCGTGCCGAAGTTTTATATACAGGCAGGTGCCAAGAACGATTCCGAAAACTTCGAGGACTGAAAGGCCCAAACCAACAGCACCAAGGATTATCAGATGATCCTTCGTGGTTTCCAGGAATTTGTATATGCAACCCTGAAACAGAAAAAAAATTTCATGAAAAAAATTACGCAGGATGGACCATAATATTGCTGAAAAAAATTTCCGGTCAATTCTTGGTCGTGAAAAATTATTCTCGGTCATTAAAAAAATAGTTTCAGATAAATAACAGATACACTACCGCATAGTGGGATTTTCCAGGAATTTAGTTCCAGTTGGGTTAAATCAATACAGTGATGCATGAAGAACATAAATAATTCATAATATGACTTATTAATTTTTTATAAACAAATTAAGTTAACAAATGTGCAATTTTGGAGTTTGACGGTAGAAAAGATTTGTTTTTTCTCTAAAAGTACAAAAAATTGACAGAAGTGTGAGAGTAAGACTCAAAACTGAAGTAAAAGTTAATAATTATTATTTTTATACCCAATCTTTATAAAAAATTAACAAATTCCATATTTTGTAATAATTATATGAGCGGCTGAAAGTAAAAACGAGACAAAAAGTTTGTGAGTAAAAATGGAACATAAGTTTTTCGGAGTAAAAAGGGAACAAACAAATCTTCCGAGTAAAACGGAAGAAAACTTCTTCAGAGTAAAAATGCAATAAACTAATGCACCGAGCAAAAACGGAACAAACGAGCTTTATCAGAAGTTTACTGATATTTTTAATTGATCCTGCGATCCAGTAAACGTTTTTTTGTAACAAGGAGATTCTGAGCAAACATCCCCGCCAAGAAAAAGGGAAATGTTTAATTATTGGGAAAGCCCTGATTTATTTCGTGGGCCACTTTTTCTAAAAAGTGGGAATTTTGCATTTTTGAAACAGTTGTTGCTTTTTTCTAAGTTAACTGGTATTTTTTATTGAACTCGCTGTGCGATAAACGTTTTTTCGTACACGGAGACTCTTATCAAACATCCGAAGGAAAGAAAAGTGAAAATTTTTAATTTTTAGAAAAGCCCTGATTTATTTCGTGCGCCAGTTTTTCCAAAAAGTGGAAATTTGGCATTTTTACAACCGATTATGCTTTTTTCTAAGTTAATTGATATTTTTAATTAATCCTGCGGTCCAGTAAACTTTTTTCTTGTAAAAAGGAGACTCTGAGCAAGCATCTCTCGCCAAAAAAAGGGACATTTTTAATGATTGGGAAAGCCCTGATTTATTTCGTGGGCCACTTTCTCTAAAAAGTGGGAATTTTGCATTTTTGAAACAGTTGTTGCTTTTTTCTAAGTTAACTGGTATTTTTCATTGAACCCGCTGTGCGATAAACGTTTTTTCGTACACGGAGACTCTTATCAAACATCCGAAGGAAAGAAAAGTGAAAATTTTTAATTATCAGAAAAGCCCTGATTTATTTCGTGCGCCAGTTTTTCCAAAAAGTGGAAATTTGGCATTTTTACAACCGATTCTGCTTTTTTCTAAGTTAACTGATATTTTTAACTGATCTTGAGGTTCGGTAAACATTTTTTGCTAACAAGGAGACTATCATCAAACATCCGGAGCAAAGCAAAGTGGAAATTTTTAATTATCGGGAAAGCCCTCATTTAATTCGTCGACCAGTTTTTCCAAAAAGTGGAAATTTGGCATTTTTGCAACTGTTGTTGCTTTTTTATAAGTTAACTAATATTTTTAATTGATCCTGCGGTCCAGTAAACTTTTTTCTTGTAACAAGGAGACTCTGAGCAAACATCCCTCGCCAAGAAAAAGGGAAATTTTAATTATTGGGAAAGCCCTGATTTATTTCGTGGGACACTTTCTCTAAAAAGTGAGAATTTTGCATTTTTGAAATCGTTGTTGCTTTTTTCTAAGTTAACTGTTATTTTTTATTGAACCCACTGTCCGATAAACGTTTTTTCGTAATACGGAGACTCTCATCAAACATCCGAAGGAAAGAAAAGTAGAAATGTTTAATTATCAGAAAAGCCCTGATTTATTTCGTGCGCCATATTTTCCAAAAAGTGGAAATTTGGCATTTTTGAAATCGTTGTTGCTTTTTTTTAAGTTATCTGATTTTTACTCTGAAGAAATTTTGTTTCGTTTTTACTCCGAAGATTTGTTTGTTCCCTTTTTAATCCAAAAAATTTATGTTCCATTTTTACTCAGAAACTTTTTTGTCTTGTTTTTACTTTCAGCCGCTCATATGCAGTGTTAGGTAAGTTACTCTATTATTAAAAGAATCTAGATACAGTTACGTTACTTTGCAATAAAAATTATCTGGTTACAGTTACAGTTCCCTTTTTAAAAAAGTAACTACAGACAGTTACAGTTACTAGAAAAAGTCACGTTCCTTTTAAAGTTACTTTAAATTGTACCCCCCGCCAATTAAAATTTTTTTTAAACAGATAGATATCAGTTAAAGTAAAAACTACGCGATATGTTTTGAGATGTGAACAACAATATATTAATTTGAAATAAAATTACAAAGTAAGTCAAAATTAACTATAAAATTAATGTTACAAGTTACTGCAGACCGAATCCATTTCAAATCAGACAGGCAGTGCAACTTTAAGTCACAGAATCAATCGTCTATGAAATATGTTGTTTTTCAAAGGAAAAAAGAAAACACGTGTTTTATTGTTTTGAGAAAAAATACATTTTCACGAAGTTATGAGTATTTGAATTTTAAACTTTTTTTTTTTAAAAAACAACATTTTTCTTTACACTTTTAAAACTTTAGATTCAAGATATTTGAGTTTTCTTTCCTGATTATGGTAAGGTTTATTGGCCTCTTTCAAAATCCGCCAGAAAATTGAAAAAATACTGAAAATTCGCAAAATCGCGATAATTTTTCTGAAAAAATTAAAAGACGATTTTCTCAAAAACCCCACCTTGTTTTTTGCCTAAATTTTTTTGATAAATTGTTTCTCCTATAATGAATGAAATAGATGAGTTTCATGCGGTCTAAACTACTTTTGTAAACAGGAGAATTTTTTAAAATGAAATCGATTTTTTGAATTTTTCTTACAACTGACGGCACATACGAAAAAATATCAACAAAAAAGTTTGATGGTTTAAAAATGTTTTACGCAAAAGACCTCTTAATCTTTTATGATATCTTGCATCGTTTGTGAGGAAAATTCGAAAATGTGATTTTGTAAAAACAGAAATTGTTCTGGACTCAAAAATGATTTGGCCAAGATAAAACTTGCTCGATAGTTTCCTTATGTAAACATAATTTAAAAAAAAATGTTTGAAAGAATTAAAAAAAAAATTAAGTTTCAATATTTTCTTAATAAATAAGAATAATAAATAATAGTATATATTTTTAATTCATAAAAATTTCATTCATATTTTTTTTATTTTTAATTCATTAAAATTTTATTTATTTTTCATTCATGTTTTTTAAATAAATAATAATATTAATAATAAATCTTTTAATAAAATTAAAAGATTCAATATAATTGATCATATTCTTTAATTGAATTCTTCAAACATAAAATGGCGATTTCACCGAAGAAACAATCTTTTCAATTTTACCAAATATTTTTTAAAAATTTATGTTTATATAAGGAAACTATCCAGCGAGTTTTATGTTGACGAAACTATTTTTAATCCAGGACAATTTCTGTTTTTACAAAATCACATTTTCGAATTTTTCTCACAAACGATGCAAGATATCATAAAAGATGAAGAGGTCTTTTGCGCAGAACTTTTTTAAAGTATTAAACTTTTTTGTTGATATTTTTTCGTATGTGCCATCAGTTGTAAGAAAGATTTAAAAATTCGATTTCATTTATTTATTTATTTCAATTACATTTTAAAAAATTCTCCTGTTCACAAAAGTAGTTTGGCTCGCATGAAACTTATCTATTTTCTTCTTCATATGAGTACCAATTTATCAAAAAAATTTTAGCAAAAAACAAGGTGAAGTTTTTGAGAAAATCATATTTTAAGTTTTTCAGAAAAACCGTCGCCATTTTGCGAATTTTGAATATTTTTTAAATTTTCTGACGGATTTTGAAAGAGGCCAATAAACCTCACCATAATCAGGAAAAAACTCAAATATCTTGAGACTAAAGCTATAAAGGTTTAAAGAAAAATGTTGTGTTCGTTTAAAAAAAGAAGCTTAAAATTCAAATACTCATAACTTCGTGAAAATGTATTTTTTCCCAAAACGGTAAAATACGTGTCTTCTTATTTCCTTTGTAAAACAACTTATTTCACGACCGATTCTGTGACTTGAAGTTGCACTGCCTGCCTGATTTGAAATGGATACGATCTGCAAAAATAGCAACCAAGTTAAGTTACAGTTACTTTTTTTTAAGTAACTAAGTTACTGCAAAAGATACAAGTGACTCATCTTTTTCAGTAACTTAAATACTTGTAACGAGTTACTACCCAACACTGATTTATATGGGTACCATTCAACTTGTTTGTTTTATATAATGCTTATAATTATATGTGACTCTTAAAATTTATCTATGTATAATATCTATCATTATTATAAACAAATGGAATAAACAGAAACAAATTTTGGGCTTCTTAGCAAAGAAAAAAATTATCCAAAAAGATGACAGATTATAAATTACTAAAATCAATCGAAATTTCGTTTTTGTTTATCAAATTCGTTTATAATAATAAAAGTTCGTAATAAACCGCAAAGATTTTTAAATATCTTCTTTAAAAATTGACAAAATGGACTCATGTGGACTCATGACATTTTGGACTCATGTTTTACATAATTTTTAAAGCATTCAACTTATTTAAGAGTATTAATTTTATCTATGATATAATTAAAATTAAGAGGAGTTAAGTAATCATCGAAAAGCAGGTGGCCCCACAATTCTGATCGGTAGTATAATACAATGACTTTTCTTATTTCCTTAATCGATTTCAGACAATTCTTTAAACAAAAATAAATGTTGTCACATTTTCTATTCACATTAAAACTTGTATTAAGTAAAAAAAAATTGTATTAAGAAAAAAAGTACTTTTAGAAAAATCTTCAGATAAAAATTATTATCCAGAATGAAATTTCTTTTTTCTAAATAAAAGTTCAAGAATGTGAGAAAAATAGTTTAAGACCTTTTAACATTTCTTTATTTTAAACGAGATCATAGGTTTTAAACCTAACGTGTCCTAATGTAACAATTTTTTAATCATTAAAAACGTTTTTATGTTTAAAAATTGGAAAAATTCCCGGGAAAAAAAAATTCCCTGTTATTTCTCGGTTCTTTCTCGGGCCAACGGCTATCCTGAACATTGTTTGATTTTCACAAAACATTGCTTTTGAAAAAAAGTTCAATTTTGATTGGAAATATTTTCAGATGAAAATTTGTAATTCAAAGTTACATCAATAAAAGAGCAGGAGATATGCTCTGCTGATGTAATAAAAATACTTTATTCAGGCTCTCCAGTTTATCTCACTTTTCTTTTAAAATATGGTTATTTTACTACGATGAATACACAACTCCGCGTTTGATTTATATGCAGATTTTTTATCGGAACTTATTTTTTCTGCATACGTTTTTTATGAGCTAGCATTTTCATTTTTAAGGAGTAACGAAGGGGACATAGTTTTTACTCACTGTATATTGGATATTCGAAGGATGGTCCCTTCTTCCACATAGGAAGCTGGGAGTTTTGCAACAGCTGTCTGGGACGAGGCTCCCATTCCTTTGGACCTCCTCATCCTTGTGCCATTCGCTCCCCAGCCAGTCCTCGAATCTCATGGCACCACAGCATTTGAACTGAAATCATAAAAGTTTTTCATTTAAATTAAAGTTTTTAATTAAATTCTTAACGTAAAATAAAAATTTCCACTTCAGATATTGCTTTCAGTAGAATATTAAATTTATAGGCTTCTAAAAATAAATATATAAAGTTGAATGGTAAGTTTCTTGAATTGGAATTCTGATAATTTAGAAAGGTGGAAGAGAAATTTTAGGGGATGTCGATGACGAGGATGACGAAGGCAGTAACTGGAGGAAGATATAATAGCCCAGACTCTAGTGAGATCGATGAAAGCATGGTATATTTCACTGTACCAAGTTAAATGGCAGGTTTTACGAAGCCATAATCCAGGATTCATCGGGCAAGAACCATTAGTCTGGAGATATAGATACACAGAACCATGAAAATTCATCAGTGTTCTCGCGATTCATTGATCCCAAATGCTGACGATTATATCTCGATTTTTTTACTAGCACGTTCATCGATCCTGACTTCCTTTGAACGACTCAAAGGGAAACTTATTCGTTCAGAATGAAAAGTTGAGAACTTTGTTATGAAAATTCATTGGTTGAAAAGCGATTCTCTTTATTTGAGATCTTCTAAGCTAAATTAATTTTATAATGTTTTTCATTATTTTATGTTGCAAACTAAAAATTTATTTACATTTTTTATACTAACTTCAACCTTCTGGAACAATTTTCTCTCTTCATAAAAATTTATTAGGAAGGATATCAAACTTCTTTTCTTAAAAAATTGAGTTGAAACACTTCCAAATATTTATGATGACGCGTTGGTAAAAGCATAAAACACATCATTCGTGTGCAAACATAAATACTTTGAAAGCTTCGCGTGAAAAAAAGTCCATACAAAAGCTACGTGCTTCCCTTGTGGTCATTTGAAAGAATGTTTCACGTGAATTTGAAACAAAGTTTTCTCCGGTTGGCAAGAAAAGTAAGGGTTGCTTTCAGAAGACATATATTTTTTTATGAAAACGTGCCCAGAAAGAAATAACACCAGTGCACATAAATGTTTCCTGCGCGTGTTATACTTCACTCATGCTACAAAATGAAGAATAGCCATATAGTCAACTAATTCACTTAAAAACTCATCTCTTTTTTTCCTGCGTTCATGCAGTTGTGAAAATTAACTTTCATTCTGTTGACATGAATTTTCCGTGGAAACTAATTTGTTTGTGATTTCACTGTGCATAATTTGTAACAAAATTTCGTAGTGACTCGATATTACAATAAGAGAGAGAGAGAGAGAGAGAGAGAGAGAGAGAGAGAGAGAGAGAGAGAGAGAGAGAGAGAGAGAGAGAGAGCGACAGCGAGAGAGAGAGAGAGAGAGAGAGAGAGAGAGAGAGAGAGAGAGAGAGAGAGAGAGAGAGAGAGAGAGAGCGACAATTTCACGCAGCAGAATAAATTGTAGGTGGTCAGGGTAAAAAAGAAACTAAAATTCTACTTTTTTCATTCTGTGTCGGACCAAGCGGAATTTATTTCACTGCGTGAAATTCCTACTTGCTCCACTTTCGCATTTAAACCACTAATTCTCTCTACAATATGGATGTCCATTAAAAAAGAAGGATATTTATCTAATGGGTAAAATGTATTGTTGAATAAGTTAAGTCTGAATTTGGGGTTATTAGTAATATTACATCTTATTTATTTAAAATTATTATTTTATAATTATTAGTAATAAATATTATTAATTATTATTAATAATATATAATTATTAGTAATATCAATTTAATGTAATATAATAATAATATGACTATATAGAAAGTTGACTTGGAATTTCCCGGTGGAATATGTTTTTTATAACATTCCCTTTCGTGTTTTTATGATAAGAATTTAAAGGCAGATCATAAAAAGGTAGTAAACTAACTAGCCTTTATTTCGACAGTAAACTCACAAAGAGAAGAAGTAGAGTTCTGGGTTAAGAGAAACACGTTGAAAAATATACTCGTTTGTCACGCATTATTTTGCCACAAAAAGAAGAATATGAAAGTTCTCCTCTGTTTTATTTTCATACTAAAAGAAATTTGCAACATATTTCGCTCATTATCACACGTTACGGAATATTTTTACAGGTTTTAATCATTTTTTATTAAACTAGCAATTTAACAAAGATAAAATTTCTGATTAATATATGGGGCATTCCATGCCAATTCGACCACTTTTGAAGCCGATCCCTTTCGATTTGGCTGAAACTTTTTTATCTTTTTCTACCCAATCGAAAACATTTTTCAGAATTTTTTCAAATTGTTTTATCTAACCCAAAAAAATTATTGGTTTTTTAAAAAAATGGCTTTTTTCAAAGAAATGGCTTTTTTCAAATGGCCGTAACTTTTTCAAAAATTGACTTATAGGGAAGTTTTTTTCAAAATTTTTGTTTTTGAATGCACTTTTCAGAAAAAAATTTAGAAAAATTATACAGATCCATCTGCAACGTTTTTCTTGAAATTTTCGAAAAAAAACGGAAATTTCGAGATGATTATCATTTAAAATTTTTTTTTCTTTTTTTTTAT
This sequence comes from Euceroptres primus, assembly GCA_037177015.1. NCBI lineage: Eukaryota > Metazoa > Arthropoda > Insecta > Hymenoptera > Figitidae > Euceroptres > Euceroptres primus. Next base: position 1,993 of record JBAGKK010500484.1, on the reverse strand, counting down.
AAAAAACTTTGAGCTTTCCCGCAAATTCTCTGAAATTTTGTGGGATTTTTTCGCTTTCTATTTTTCTTTTTCAACTGAAAAAAATTTTTTTAACTCAGCTTATTTTTCACAACACTACTCTCAAAATTTTTTAGAATGTACAAAGAACCTTAAAATTTGAATAAAAAATAATAATAATAATTAAAAGTTGTAGTCATCGGAAAAATTTCAATTTTTTTTTCGAAAAAGTCAGAAAAAAATATAGAATAGTCCTGAATAATTGTTGTGTATTTTTTTTCGAAAACTATATTTAAAATCAAAGAAAATGAAATAAGAGTTATGATTTGGCCTATTTCTGACTAAAACATAAGCTTTTAAAAATTTTGAAGCAGTAAATTTGGTTCGAAATTTGTTTGAATTTTTTTTTTAATACGTCGCTTTTCTTGTTTACATACCCAAAAAACAAAGTTTAATTAACAATTTTATGCACAGTAGATATAAATACAATATAACTTTATTTCTTTACACGTTTAAATAATTTATATACTCTAAATTTCTAGAAAGAAAATGTTTTTTTTTTCATTTTTACACTAAGCTGTATTTTTACGTCTAATTACTGATAATTACTTTCGAAATCTGTTTTTTTATCACAAATATTTATTGAAAATTACATTTACTCATAATTTGCATAACGTTATCAAATTAACCGCTCTTTTCAACTTTCCGCTTTGAAAATTGAAAATTTTCGAACATTGGGAAGTTATTGTTTGAGAACTTATAACTTGTGACATCAGTGTGCATTTCTATCAGTTAAAAATGAAATTATTCAAACGCCATCTATAGGAAAATTGACAAACTCTATAGAAATGTCGCCATCTCGAATAAAATTATTTAATAAACTATGTTTTTTGGGTATGTAAACAAAAAAAGCGACGTATTAAAAATAAATTCAAACGAATTTCATCCAAAATTAACTGCTTCAAAATTTTTAAAAGGTTATGCTTTGTCAGAAATAGGCCAAATCATAACTTGTTTTCATTTTCTTTGCTTTTTAATGTAGTTTTCGAAAAAACATACAAAAAAATTATTCAGGGCTATTTTCTATTTTCTTCTTACTTTTTCGAAAAAATTGAAATTTTTCCAATGACTATCACTTTTAATTATTATTATTTTTTTTTTGCCAAATTTTAAGGTTCTCTGTACATTCTAAAAAATTTTCAGAGTAGTGTTATGAAAAATAAGCTGAGTTAAAAGAAATTTTTTTCAATTGAAAAAGAAAAATAGAAAACGAAAAAATCCCACTCTAAAAATTTCAGAGAATTTTCAGGAAATGTCAAAGTTTTTTATAAAAAAAGAAAAAAAAATTAAAAATGACAATCATCTCGAAATTTCCGTTTCTTTCCGAAAATTTCAAAAAAAAAACGTTGCAGATGGATCTGTATAATTTTTATAAATTTTTTTCTGAAAGGTGCATTTAAAAACAAAAATTTGGAAAAAAGTCCCGATAAGTTAAGTTTTGAAAAAGTTACGGCCATTTGAAAAAAGGGATTTTTTGGAAAACCCATTTTTTTGGAAAACCCATAACTTTTTTTGGGTTAGGTAAAAAAATTTGAAAAAATTCTGAAAAATTTTTTTGATAGGGTAGAAAAAAATAAAAAAGTTTCAGCCAAATCGAAAGGGGTCAGGGTCAAAAGTGATCAATTTGTCATGGAATGCTCCATATGTTTACCACAACATTTTCCATAATCTTATTTCTTTATTATTAGGGTAGCAAAAAATAATGTGTGAGATTCAACTAAATGATGTATATTTATTGTAACACTATTTTTTCATAAAATAGAACGATGATGGAACCGAATTTGTTAAGGATAAGGAGTTAAAGCAAATAAAAATGCATCTTTTGACATAGAAATCGATGCAATTCTAAATATACGTTATCGATAATGGATGATGCTTTCTAGGGACGTTTATATGCGATTCTTCCACGATAAGCTCTCATGTTATATATACATAT
>JBAGKK010500473.1:0-14829 GCA_037177015.1 Euceroptres primus | reverse complement strand
ATGATTTTCGATTGCTAGTATTTTGTTCTTTTCCCACTCTCTTTTCTTACGCCTGTAGAATCTACTTGTATTTTTACCGATTTCAATGTATTTCCTATGGGTTTCGGCGCATTTGTTTATAAGGTATTATATAATAATAATAATAATAATAATATAATCTGTTCTTAAGAAAATAATTCAAGTTTCTGTTTTTAATTTCAGGAAAGCGAGAAATACACTGAACATTGTGAAGCCCAGTTTCAGATTGCACAATCTGAAAGCAGTATGCAACTAAAAGACTGGTATGATATACCTTATATAGATTTCTTTTCAAAGCAAAGTCCCAAAAGTAAGATTCCATCAACGGGAATAGAACTCAATGACATAAAAAAAATTTGTCATGCATTTTCAACTCCTCCTCGAGGCATTGAACCTCATAAACAAGTAAGTTTTCACTACTACTAACTCAATAATAAAACTTCTTATTTTTACTTTATCATCAAATCTTGGTATGGGATTTGTGTGATAATAAAAATTGACCTTCGATTTTCAACAGATCCATAGGTATGTTTGCTTAAAAATATTCTTTTCTTATCTATTTTTGAAAATTATATTGCACTTTACTGTATTCTCTGTAGGTACTTTAAAGAATATTGATCCTTATTAAGAAAAAATTCAATTTTTAGGTTCTGAGACTAATGGAACGAAGAAAACAATTAACGAAATCTCGTATATTTGACTGGGCAATGTGTGAAGCTCTCGCATTTCTTAGTTTATTAAAAGATGGACATCATGTGCGTTTATCAGGTCAAGATGTCGAAAGAGGAACATTTTCGCACAGGATACACATTATTCATGATCAAAACCAAGATAAACGTTGGGGAAATATTCTTAAAGACGTTTTCCCTGGCCAAGCCCTTTACACAGTTTCTAATTCTTCACTTTCTGAATATGGAGTGTTAGGTAATGGATAGTTTTTTGGATCAAAATATTATTCATTAAAATTGCATTAATATCATATAATTGACTACCTAGATTATCTCAGGGATCACATTCACTCTCCTATTCCTCTTTTTCCCCTATTTTCCCCCTTTCCCCTTATTTTCACCTTATTTTTCTCAAGATCCCCTAAAATCTCTATTTTTGAGAATGTTCCCTCTTCTTCCCCTCTTTTTATTTAAAGTTCCGATTAATTTTCCAAGAATTATAATTCTTGGAAAATTCTTTCCAAGAATTATTATTCTTGGAAAATTAATCGGAACTTTGAATTATAATTCTTGGAAAATTAATCGGAACTTTGAATTATAATTCTTGGAAAAGTAATCGGAACTTTGACTTATAATTATGGAAAATTAATCGGAACTTTGAATTATAATTCTTGAAAAATTAATCGGAACTTTGAATAAAAAGAGAGAAAAAATAGATAGAAATAAATAGAAACTTATGAATGCGCGCATTTTTGAATGTCATAAGTTTCTACTTATTATGGCACGCGTGCCACAATAAACCTTAGAGATTCAGAGTCTTCTAGAATCTTCTAGAAACTTTAAATCTTTTCTAAAATTTTCTAGACTGACTAATTCTTGCGGAGTCTTTTAATGTCTTTCAAAATTTTCCATGATCAAATCTACTAGACTGTTCCAAAATCTCCTAGAATTCTTTAGAATATTTTGAAATCCACAATGAGAAAACTGTTTGATGCGGACAACAAATCGATTTGTTTGCTATAGAATCAACAAAATTTTTTGGGTTGTCATCCAAATTTTGATTTTTTCAACAAACTTTTTGTTGGATCAACAAAAATTTTGTTGGACCAACAAAATCTCGGTTTTGATAGAATTAGCAAAATTTTATATGGTACAACAAAAGGTTTGTTAAAAGAACCAAAATTTGGTTGGCACAACCAAAAACTTTTGTTGATTCTATAGCAAACAAATAGTTTTGTTGTCCGAATCAAACAGTTTTCTCATCAGTGCAGAATTCTTTTCAGCAATTTTAGTAGCCAAAAATTTTTATGTCATTAATTTTTAGTCGTCAAATTTTCTGTTCGGAAATATTTGCTGTCGGATTTTCTCTCTTTCTTTGACTTCAACGTGTCTTTAAAATTTGTTTTCGGAAATAATGCAGATCTTCTGATAATATTTTTATGATTTAATTCCCGGTTTCATTGCAGTCGTTATAATTTTATTTGTTAATCAACTTTAAGTTTTTTTATAAAAATGTTTTATTTATTAACTTTTATTGACTTGCTTGATATTTATAAAAAAATTTTCCCTTTTTTTCAAAAAGGAAATCCCCTATTTTTCCTGAAAAATTGAACTTCTGAACCGCTGCACAGCGGTTCAGAATTGAATTTTTGGGGGCAAATCAGTCTACAGGTCAAAATTTTTTTCTGATTTAGAGTATTAAAGTTGAATAAATTCTACAGTGATCCCTCCAGGTCGATTTTTGTTTTCTTGTTTTTGAAAACTCTATGTAAACAACAAAAGTAGAAAAAATGTTGTTTTCAGAGAAATCATTATTTTAACCCGGAAAAAATGATTTTTATAAATTGAATATCAATTAAAATCAATTCATTTACAATTAAACTATGTAAATAATCGATTTGATGAGTAACTTAATTGTTATAAATACATTTTATAAACAATTACTCTAATGTGCCATTTTAGAACGGGAAAAATTTTTCTTCACTGTAACTGCTGAAATTTATTACGAAAGTGTCGTCTAAAAACAAAATATTGACAACAATTAAGAATTGCTGTTTTTATAAACAAATTTTGCAAACATATGCCTACTCGAATTTGTCATTTTCAAGTAGCAAAAGCATATTTCTTCGCTCAAAATTACTGAGATTTTTTATAAAAGTGTCAGGTAGTAATAAAGCATTGTCAAAAATGTTATTTCCTCACTGAAAATTACTGAGATTTGTCATAAAAGTGTCAGCTAGTAACAAAACATTGTCCAAAATTAAGAATTGTTATTGTTATTAACAAATACTCGAAATTGACATTTTCAAATAGAAAAAAAGTATTTTCTGGCTTAAAATTACTAAAATTTGTCAAAAATTGAGAATTGTTATTTTTATAAACAAATGTTATAAATAAATACTCAAATTTCATATTTTCAGGCAGAAAAAAGTGTTTTCTGGCTTAAAACTGCAGTTCGTTATGAAAGTGTCAGTAACAAAACATTGACAGAAATTAAGAATTTTTATTGTCGTAAACAAATTCATAAATAAACTTTTAATTTTGATACTGTTCTTTAAAGTCAGCTTATTCTTCTTTGATCAATCCTGATTGAAATTTTTCTGATTTATTTTCAACTACAAAAATGAATCGACAAAAAATATTTTCTTTGCTAATAAAAATGGCATTTGTTCATGATATTTTGTACAATAATTTGTTTCGTCATTAAAGAAGACAGATCGTAACAGATATCTAAAATAAAAAACGCTTTCATAACGAACTACAGTAATTTTAAGCCTGAAAATTATTTTTCTGCTTGAAAATGTCAAATTTGAGTATTTTTTTATAAAAACTGTTTATAACAATGAAAGTTCTTAATTTTTGACAATGTTTTGTTACTGGCTAACACTTTCATAACAAATCTCAATAATTTTTTGAGCCAGAAAATATTTTTTTTCTGTTTAAAAATGACAAATTCAAGTATGTGTTTATAAAGTTTGTTTATAACAATAACAATTCTTAATTCATGACAATTTTTTGTTACTGGCTGACACTTTCATAACAAATCTCAGTAATTTTAAGCCAGAAAATTTTTCTGATTGAAAATATCATATTTGAGTATTTGTTTACAACAATAACAATTTTTTATTTTTGACAATGTTTTGTTTTTATCTGACATTTCCATAACAAATCTCAGTAGTTTTGAGCGAGAAAATACTTTTTCTCTACTTGAAAATGACAAATTCGAGTAGGTATATGTTCGCAAAATTTGTTTATAACAATAAAAATTCTTAATTTTTGTAAATATTTTGTCCCTAGATGACACTTTCGTAATAAATTTTAGCAATTATAGTGAAAAAAAGTTTCTCCCGTGCTAAAATGGCACATTAGAGTAATTGTTTATAAAATTTGTTTATAACAAGTTACTCATCAAATCAATTGTTTACGTACTTTGATTTCAAATGCATTGATTTTACGTGATATTCAGTTTACACAAATAATTTTTTCCGGGTTAATATAATGATTTTTCTGTAAACGACATTTTTTCTTCTTTTGTCGTTTACATATAATTTTTCAAGAAAAAAAGAGGAAACAAGAAATCAAAAATCGACCTGGAGAGATCACTGGAGAATTTATTCAGCTTCAATTTGAAGAAAAAAACGTCTAAATCAGAAAAAAAATTTGACCTGTAGACTGATTTGTCCACAAAAATCCAATTCTGAACCACTGTGCGCTGTGATCCAATCTTCAAAGAACTTTTTAAAGAAAAACATTAATTAAACTTTTTAAAATTTTATAAAATCAAAACTACTTGAACAGGTTTTGAAGTCGGATATTCGACATATAATCACAATACTCTTACAATATGGGAAGCACAATTTGGAGACTTTGCTAACACTGCCTCGGTAATTACTAGACAAAATACTTTTAAAAAGTGGTTTGCGAAAAAATAAATATTATTGTGAATTTCATAATATATGTATATATTTTTATGCATAAATAATGAAACCCTTAAAACACTAAATACATATCCAAATAAAAAATTTGAATATCCAGGTTATAATTGATTCAGTAATTTCCTCTGGGCAAAGCAAATGGGGCAGACAAATTGGAATAGTATTATTACTTCCTCACGGATTGGAAGGCCAAGGTCCAGAACATTCTTCCGCTCGATTGGAAAGGTACTTGGAATTAAGTAACGACGATTACACACATATTCCCGGAAGTGAACCCAACAATCCTGGAAATGAGACTTTGGAGGATATAATGACCCGTCAACTTTTCGAAAGTAATTGGATCATTAGCTATCCAACAACACCTGCTAATATGTTTCACCTGCTTCGACGACAAATATTAATGCCTTTTCGAAAACCACTGGTGAGATTTTTTTAATTTGTTCTAAAGTACTTTACTTTTGCAACCTTCAGAATTGTCAGTGAATTACAATTCTGGTTTAGAATTGACGTTTACTTTTTGCAACAGACATAATAGAGCGAGAGATGAATATTCATTTTCTTTGTCTTTTTTTTAGAATGATTTTTATCTGAGACTTTTTTTTATACATGGATTCCTCTAGGCGTAGGTTGTCTCCTGACAAAAATTACGTAATTTGTTGTAGCAGAATGTACAATAAATAGTGCCTATTATTGAACACCGATTGAATATTAATTTCAAGATAGTGCGGTAATCATTGTAAATTATTTGCACCTAATTATATTGCTCAGTCAAGTATAAATTTTCTATATTGGAAATATTGGAATTGCAAAAATGATTGTTACATTAGACATTTAATTTCATTCAAAGAAACTTCCAGAACAAAATATTTTTCCAGCTATTTGCAAACAGTTTCTTTTAAAATAAGAACAATAAAACAGTTTCTTTTTAAATAAGAACAATAAAACAGTTTCTTTTTAAATAAGAACAATAAAACAGTTTCGTTTTAAATAGGAACAATAAAACAGGATTTTTTAAGAGGGACATAAAACATTATTTTTAAAGAGCAACAATAAAACAGGATTTTTAAAGAGGAATAATAAAACAGGATTTTTATGTGTAGAAAATAGAAAAAACATTTTTCATTTGCTTCTTTAATTATTTCAAGGGTTATGATTTTTAATATTGTGCACATTTTATCAGATTGTAATGACTCCCAAAACCCTTCTTCGTCATCCAATGGCACAATCGAGTTTTGATGAGATAAGTCCTAACACTTCCTTCAAACCAATACTTGCTGATACTACAGCTAAAGTTGAGAAAGTGAAGAAAGTTATTCTCTGTTCTGGAAAAGTATACTACGATCTTTTTATGGAACGAAAAGAAAGAAAATTAAATGACGAGATTGCTCTTATTCGTATTGAACAAATCTGTCCGTTTCCTTATCAATTGACATCTGAAGCAGTGAAGCAATATCCTAACGTTCAGGTTAGTTATTAATAACGAACTTGAATAAAATATTATTAAAGTTTGTGAGAACCACTCAAATATATTTTTTTAATTCGATAATTTATTTTATTTATTGAAGCAATACTTAATCAGTCTTCAAGCTTCAATTTTTCTAGAAGAAACTTGGGAAGGGCTAATAATTAATTTATCCAGTTTTAGACCTGAAATTTTCTAAAGGTTTTTAATTACACAATTAAATTTATGATCCAGTATATAATGTGGCTACAAGAGGAGCACAAAAATCAAGGTGCTTATCATTATGTCAGAGACAGAATAGCCTTAGCTTTGGGAATTCCCCTGGAAAAATTACAGTATGGTGGTCGAACATTTTCATCGAGCCCGGCTACTGGTAGTAAATATATTCACAATCATGAATATGAGGACATGATCAATGATGCCATGAGGCTAGAATAATTTTGAGCCATGCAAAAATAAATTGTATCTTTTAAACAAACTATGGGTTTGTATCAAATTTTGTAAACATATTTCGAATCATAAGGAAGAAGTACTGTTTGATTTAAATTAATCTGCCTTCGAAAAAATTCATTTACAAGAGACTCGAATTTTTCAAATTAAATTTTGAGTAAAAAATTCGTTTACCTAGTGTTAAAAAAAGGATCAAGTTTGATTTCTCTATAGGTAAAATTTTCTTCATTTTTAAACAGATTCTAAAAGGCCACTCACCCTTATACATATATACATGTGGTGTGCATACTGCCTTTGAGAGCACAAAAGTTTTTCGGTAATGCAATTCCACATAGGGCTTAATTCATTTAAATTAAATTGAATTTAGAACAATTTGCTTTTTCCAAAAGATTTTTACACGTGTCGCGAATGATGTGTGATGCCAGACTGAGGTGTTCTTGATGATGCGTTAATAATTAACACATAAGTATGTAATCCATAATTAAATTTTCACACCTCGTACAATTGCTTGTCTGTACATGTATGAACTGTTCAATGGATTCTGTATATTCGGTCGAGATTTTCAACATGTTTTACTGATGCTTATTATGATCGTAGGAATAGAATATAATTGAAATTCTTTTTTAAAAACTTGTTAAAAGCAGCTTTCATTCTTGCAACATGAAAAGTATTAGTCCAAAATTTACAATGTACTGTATTTAAAATTTTTTACATTTCAAGTGTTGTAAATAAGACAATCTAGAAACTAGGAATAGGAGTATAGAAATCCTCAAAGGGTTTGTAACTTTTGTAATTACTGCATACGATAAATGTCTGTGTCGTTTTATTTAAATAGAAATTGTAAATAAAAGCTACTTACACCTGAAGCAAAATATTTTTATTAACATTTGGTCACTTACATTTCGAAAAAGTGTTTTTCTGAGAAGAAAATTTCATATTAGTTAGTGTTTAATGTTTAAGAGTGTCGGTACCTATACTTAGGAAATATATTTTTTAGTATAACATTCCTAGTATAGGAAATGTATTTCCTAGTATAGGAAATGTATTTCCTAGTATAGGAAATATAGTATAGAAAGTACTATAGTATAGTAAGTACATAAATATTGTTTTTAATTCAAATTTTATATGGATGGATATTTATATTTATTTATATTTATATGGATATATAAAGGTTTATTAAATTATTAATTAATATAGCAATTTATATTTTCAGTAGATTCGACAAGTAATACACATTGTAGTTTCCGAAGGGACATTTTTAGATAGACCTTGAAAATCGGATATTTTTTCGATCTTTACGATAAGATTGACAATGTTAATATTGCGCACGATTGATATTATCTTAAGTATAAGAATGATTGATTATCAGCTTTTAAAACGAGAAATGAAGTTTGTAGAAATATTGAGTGGTCAAAGATAAAAATGATAAAAAGGGTTCTATTTTCAGAATAAAACTGAACACAATATATCGGATAAAATTGCCAATTTTATTTCCGATTCAGATTTTTGTAAAAGAAATCGATTTAGGTATCATAAAGTGATTATCGAAACAAGAGAAATTATCAAAACTTTGAATTTGGGGATTCAAAACAATTTCAAATGAAGTAAATTATATCTCATCTGCAAGTACCATTTTTGTTATTTCCAGTATTAATTCACTAAACAAAAACAGTAGTATATATAACAGAGTATTAAAGATTATGAAATACTTTTTCAACAAATTTTTTTCAGTTTTTATTACACTATAAAATATAATATTTCTCGCAGCTGTGTTACAGTCACAATTGGCGAGTCACGATTGTTTTAAAGGTTTGCAAAGAATCGGAAGAAGGTGTGGCGTATACATTAGTTATATATCAGTCTTTTATCTATTCTCAAGAATTGATAACGAATCGATTTTTGGAAATCATTACCGAATTTAATAAATTCGCTTTAATGTAACAATTACATATGACCGCGATCGAATTCATTTCAAATCATATAGGTACTTTTTAGAAGAAAAACTTCTACACTTCTTTTTAGGTACTTTTTTGTTCGAAGAACATTTTTTATATTAAATATGTATACGTAACTATTAGCTATTTTAACAAAATTATAGGGATAATTTCTTTTAAAATTCAAATTTAATGCTTTTAAAAAAATTGCTTATAGTTCTTTGCCGAAAAGTTGAGAACTTTTTACTATGACATTTAAAGAAAGAAATTATTCCAAATCTTTCTTAATGTTTTAATATTTTTAATATTATTGAACATATCTTTGGGGATCAAAATGTAAAAGGCTGAAAGGCCATACATATGGAATAAATTATTATTATTATTCAACAGCTTGTTTATGCTTTTAAATTTTTTATCAATGGCCGGCACGTGATAGGGGTAAGTTTTTCATATCTTTAATTTGTCATTTTTATCTTATGAGTCGTCTAAATCAAACATTTTTAAACTTTACTAAAATATACTTCTATTTCAATAGCCTTTTAACAAATTGTTGCAAATCAGCGAGTTTTATAATTCCGTATAATTAATTAAAACTTACCATTTGTTCTGAATATTTATTTGCAGTTTTACCAGCACAATGAAATATTTTTCACTTTATTCTTGAAATCAATCACAAGTCACTATTTTCCTATAATTATGTTCTAATTTAATTTCGGATTAATAAAGTTATTCTGATTCACATTTTTATCTTGATCCGTCGTCTTTCATATCTTTTTACGAACATTTTTAATCGATTCACTTTCCCTTTATATTTTCTTTTTAATCTTTTTATCATTACTTTATATCGGCACAAGTTTAGAAATTATTCTTCAAAACTGTTGAGTTTAAATAAACTGAATTTGAATTTGAAAATGAATAGAAATAAACTGAAATATTATTTGTTTATAAGTTAACAAATATTTTCAATATCTTGTTTTCTTGATTTATCTTATAAACTTTTCCGATTTCCTCCTTGTGGTCAACTGATGATCAGCAGCGACGTTTTGCTTCGACAATGGATCAATTTCTTTATCGTTCGGCAAATCTAAGCACGCCGTTACCTGTGAGTAATTACGGAAATGATGTTACCGCATATTTTTGAAATCCACGTGATAAGGATAAATGCGGATAAGCCATTGCGAGAAAACCCGACGACTAAACTGATTACCACTTAAGATGCTTATTTATTTTCATTTTTATAAATGAAGAAACTGAAAAGACGTGATTTTATTGGTTAATTGTGTGTTGAATGAGTCACTGTTAAAGGCTTCATTTTATCTATTTTATTGTATCGAATTTACATTCGTTAACAAGGTGGAGGCTTGGGTATTTATCAAGCAGTTTACATTGATTATGTAAATCAAAACAAATAAATTATTCTAATAAAGTTGTATCCAACAATCGCCGTTTGATTTAAAAATTAAATTTTTCATTTTTTAATTAAATTAAATTATTTAAAAATAATTATTTTTGGGGAATGCAATATAAAAGGCTGAAGAGGCTATAAATGTGGAATGTACAGTGTGGACACCTTGTAGCTTACATACATTAAATCACATGCAAATGTAAGGAGTGAAAACATTCTGTTGGCGCAAAAACCCCTGTACAACGGCTTTTTGTGCCCATCCGTGTATGTCGGGTAGCACTTTTCTCCATGTATGTAAGCCATTACGTGTCCACCCTGTATAAATAAATATTATTAAAAATAAAATAATTAATAAAAATAATAAATATTAATTGATTAATTAACTAATAACTTATTAAAATAAATAAATAATTATTAACTCAATAAAATAAATTAAAAATAAATTACCTACTATTATAAGGAGGAATTAGACACACAATCGGAAAAAAAGTTAGTCAAAGCGAATTATAGATTTTTTGTATTTTGAATCGAGAATCAATAGAGAAATTTTATCTGTTCTCCGAAATCTGTCTATTGATTCCGAATACAAAAAAATCTATAATTATTATACGATTAAAACTTTGGATGGCTCATTTGATTTGAAATACAATTTTCCACATTTTCACTAAAACAAATTTGATAAAAAAATGTCTAGGATAAAAAAAAACTAAGAAAATGGACGCTTTGACTAACTTTTTTCTGATTGTCCAATTTCTCCTGAAAAACTTTTACGGCTTATTTGATTTGAAACGCAATTTTCCACATTTCCACTAAAAAAATTTGATAAAAAAATGTTTAGGATTAAAAAAAAGCTAAGAAAATGGACACTTTGATTAACTTTTTTCCGATTGTCCAATTTTTTACTTATAGAGTAATTATCTAAGCCTTTTTTCGCAAATGAAAATTTTTGTTTTTAATATTTAGTTAGTTAATTTTTTTAAAATTTTCGTTTTTAATAGGCACACTAGTCCCTAATAAATGTTGTTTGCAGTTCGTAATAAAAAATCGTATTAATAAAACATTTTTTGCACTTGAGAAATTCAAATAAGGCCAACCGACGATGGAACTGAAAATTTAGAATTTTAATTAGTTTTGATTAACTGAACTTTGACATTTGACTTGATATTTTTTATTATTATTTTTCAATTATTGAATTATTTTTCAATTAGCCGCCTAAAAGTATCTTTGAGAGATAATTACAGTACATAGTGAAAGATTTCAAAGGTTAATTTATTTTCAAGTTTCAGTTGGTTCGTAATGCAACTTTCACAACTGAATTTTCGCGGGTGCTCAGCAATGGTAAAATAAAAAACCCCACTATCTATGAAATTCTTAAAATTTAAGTTTACCAGTAGATTAGATATACGGTATATTTATGCAAAAAATCGTGTAAATTACCTGGAGTATTTTACCTTCACAAATATCACCATCTACAAAGCCAAAGCAAAAATATTTTCATCAAGGGTTTCATTAACAGGGTAGGGTTGTTTTTTTGGTAGTAGTGGTAGTAGAATAGTTACTTTGAAAGTGAAGAGATCATTAGCTACTATTTGCGCGGCAAAAGGAAAGTTTTGAAAGTAGCCAATAAAGTGCGCCCACTCTTATTCGGCACGCATGCGCAATGGTATATGACTGTCAGTGCTCCTCTCTATCTTCGCCATAACGATTCGCAAAAACTTATTGCAACCATTTTCCATTTTTCTTTCGTCTGTCCTTGTCCTCTGTCCTGTCTTCCCGTAAGTTCGTTTCGGCATGACGCAGGCAGATCTGTCCGGGCTATCGAACGCGACATTTCTCAAAATTGCATAACTTGGTTGTGCTGGGCGATTCACGGAAGCCTCGCGATCTCACAAGTGCAACAGTGCCTGACGTGGATCAAAAAGCATGTCGAAGTGTGAACGTGAATGCCGCTAGTATTGTGGGAAAAGATGCACACAAAAAAGATTTGGGCAATTCGGTAACGAACGAAGAGAAGCCCAATCAAGGCAAGATGAACAACTTTCGATATGAGCATTTTGTCGCCGGTATATCCGGAGGCACTGTTTCAACAATCCTCCTCCATCCGTTGGACCTTTTGAAGATCAGATTCGCAGGTAAGGGTTATAAAATAGAAAAGTAAAATTTTTAGGCGATTTATCGACAATCCCCCGTCAGTTGTCCAACGAGCACGTGGTTTTTCCTATTAGAAACTCTTTTCTGTGTGCTGTATATGTATACATATACTATATACATTCAAGATCAATCTTGGATGTGTTTGCCATTTCCTTTCGACTTTTAATCGAAGCTTGCATCATACTTTTAGCTTTTAGCCTTTGCTCTTTAAGTGCCTCGTACCAAAAAATACCAGTCTGGAATCAAGGGGACATTAGGAATTTCGAAGTTGTTAGTTCTAAAGATTTGTAAACTTGGATATTTTACAGGAGAAAGTTCTTTACTCTTCATTTTTATAAAAACAGATTCGCTTCTCGAAGGCTTTGCGTGTATTACACTTCAAAAAATACCAAATACCATAATTTATCATGATGTGTGATAAATCATAAGACACAAGAATACCATATATATAACTGGACATCAAGTCAGGGAATTTTGTTGGCCAGGGAAAGTCAGGGATTTTTGAAGAAAACTTGACAAACTTAGGGAATTTCTTTATGAAGAAGTGTAAATAAAAGAAATTGGCAAAAATTTATTTTTAATTTTTAATTCTGAACATAAAATATTGTTCAGGGAAAACGAAAAATCGGTCAGTGAAAAGTCAGGGAATTTAGAAAATTAAATTTTTCGGTCACCCTGACCTCATTACGTGACATAACCTCATTAAATGTAGGGAGATTATCATTTCGTTTTGTGATGTTACTAAATCTTTTTGTGAGGTTACCTTTTTTTTTTAGCGAATTTAAATAATACTCTTGATAAAATTACGGCTGAGAGTAAAATCCCTTACATTCAATGTTGCTCAACGGATTACCATCATTTAATGGGTCACTATCACAGAATAAAATATAATACGTCTAAACAGAATTTGGGTTTTTCCGATATTCAGGGTTATGAGTTTTTACAAAATGTATCTTACTCTTGGGTATTTGAAGTCGTTTGATGTTTGGTTTGTCGTGTCACAAAGACTGTTGCTCTTATTGCCAAATTATCCTATAAACTTTTTCAAAAATTAACTAATAACTGCTCCTTAAATGCAAAAAAATTGACTGTCAATTTCATCTACTATTAATTTTATAAAACAAATAAAAAGAAAAAATGGGGCACACTTTTTGTCAACGCTAAATTGCTATTTTTCATTTAAAGTAAATTGTACTTTAATTTTACATTTCATTTAAAGTAAAAATTGTACATATTTTTCGTATTTCATATAAAGAAATTGCGAAAACTATAAAATTAGGTAAATGTGATAAACTGATAGGTATATGTATATAAATATAAATATATGTATATAAATATATGTATTTAATTAAATATATTTAATATATATTTAATATTTACATATATTTAATATAAATATATGTATATAATATAAATATATGTATATAAATACAAATGTATTTCAGTAAGAGAAGCAAACCTTTAAACCGAACATTAATCATGCTGACCAGGAAATTAAAAACACTCACTTTTTTGAAATATTGATTTTCTAAAATTTTTTAAAGATAAAAATTTTTTATGGTTAATCCTTATTTGTTTTCCTTCTATGTACTTAAAATTCAAATACAAGGCGAAGGAATCAAATCCGGATCAGGTCCAAATGCTAATGATTATTGCTTTTGCCGTAAATAAATATAATTATTACCTAATTTTTTGCGAAATCTTCAGTTTATTTGTTTAAGCTAAACATTTTACAAAAATTTAGTTTACAATTGCAGATATTTGCGGCAAAAATAATAGTGATTCGTATTGGGACCCTTGATCTAAATTTGGTGCTTTGCCTTAATAGGATCATGGATAAATAAATATTGACTTAGATCTCTTTATTAAAATTAGTGAAAAAAATGTAAACGAAATGAATTTGAATTTTCTTGAATATAAGTATTATCCATGCACATCAATTTTTTAGAATAATTTTCTTTTGAAATGAAATTTGTCAGTGCTGTTTCGGCTCAATAAAATACCTATTTCGGCAGTTCATTTATCCATTTTTTTTACGCATTCAATTAATGATGATGAAACTGGAAAGAAGTTTAATCAAAGAGAACTTTAACTGAGATATTTTTTTATCTGTGTTGTTCTTTGTATTAGTTATAATTTATAATGCTACGAACATCCTTAATTTGATTTGACAAGGTGTTTCAAGTGTCTAGAATTCCAGAATATTCGTTTCTGACGACAGTGTTGACCATCTGGTACATATTTGAAAGGTTTGGAATTTACGTAATCGAATCAATAAAAACATGATATAAGTCGTCAGACGTACACGTGTTTTGTTATACTATATATACGAGTTGAATTATTGGAGATATATTCTTGCACGTGCAGGAGAAATTATCAGCTGTTCACAATAATTGTATATCGCTTATAAATTTTAGATTTCCAAATTAGGCAATTTGTTAAATTGATAATACGAAAATAATATTGAGTTGTTTTTAAATCAGATTTTGATACGGCTAATTATAAACTATTCTAAATCTATAATCTAATCTACTTCATTTAAACTAAAATAATATATTTATGTATCAATTTTTGGTTATTGATTGTTGTACAAAAAATTTTTGTTTGTCAGTTTCAAAACTGAATTTAAACGAAAGTAATGGAATCAAATTAGCGATTACGTAACTACACAATAAAAAAAAAAGTGGGAAAGTTCAGAGATGTTCATTGTACACAGAGAATCATTTGGAATTATTTAATATATATATATATATATATATATATATATATATATCTATGTCTCTCTCTCTCTCCCCTCCCACATCCC